>JAOTRC010000043.1:18665579-18677716 GCA_027497675.1 Cyprinella lutrensis
TGAGTTGAAACTCATTATAATATGCAAAACTGTTATCCACTCACAGCAGTGGGCGTTTACTTCCAAGTCTTCAGTGCAAGAAGCCCATAAAAACCAAGCGTTTTTCAGGTAGGCTAAAAATTTGGGTACAAAATACCCTATTTCTTATTCATTTTGATGTTTTTGAATGCAAAACCGAGCTAACATCATAAATTGACCTCAGACAACAATATGATAAAATTTAAAAAGCCAGTTCATGACCCCTTTAAATCTAGTGAATTTTTAAAGACATGTAATGTATTGCATTAGAACACCGTTATTTTAAATTAAAGTAATATTTCACAAAATTATTTTTTATTGTTTTTTTTTAACAAAAAAAAAAAAACCTTTCCCAACCCCAAACTTTTGAACAGAAGTGTTTAATATAAATATATAATTCATAATGTATAATGCTGTTTCATTTAAACTTAAGTCAAACAGCATAACGAATTTTAACTAAGGGATAGTTCACCCAAAAATGTTCTCCCTCAAGTCAGGTGTACATGACATTCTTCTTTCAGGCGAATACAATCAGAGTTATATTAAAAAATGTCCCGGCTCTTCCAAGCTTCATAATGGTTACTCTTTAATAAAATTAATGGATTACACTAATCAACATTAAAAGACTTAATTTTCCTTAAAAAGGAATCTACAGTGACCCAAAGATCTTTAGAGGATCTGTATTTGTATGTATACACGTCTCTTACTGAAAGGCCTACACCAATAATAGCATTTATTTAGTTGCATCCTTTTCTGATGATGAAAGCTAGAGGCAGTAGACGCTTGAGGGATGAATCAGACCGCTGCAGTGGAAGTCTTTTGATTACACAGTGCTTGATGAATTTCAAGGTTATTGTTTGTTCTCACAAAATCAATTTTTGTGATTTTGCGTTTGCATTTGCTTTGCTCTGAACTCAGTTTCGTACTGGCGTTTGCTCTCTGAATCATACCAATGCAGATGTTAATTATTTTGTGACTTAGTGTTGCGTTATAAGATTCATCAAAATTACATCTGGGGAGTACCTGTAATAGAATATAAAACTTTTTTTTTAATTTATTTTTCGAAGGAAAGACAAAAACTAAGCCATGCCAGATCTGCAGCATTAAAATTCAGTTGTGAAAGGCTAATTGATTAGTATTGTTGTGTTTACTGTTTTAAAATTGTGCACTTTTGGGGATTCCATTACCAGCTGAGCAACTGCCACTGGGATGAATGGGAGTATAGCTTTATAATTATAGACCTCCTTCGAGATCACTGGTGTTAGTGACAGATGTTACTGTTCGTTATCAATATAAATCTCTCTCTCTCATGATGCATTTCCAATGAGAAGATAGGTCATCAGCATGTAATTCTCAATTAAATGGCTACCAACTGCTTCCACAGCTGTACAGGTTGCACCTTATTGACAAAACCACCCCCTACCAAGTCCGTTGGCCAAACCAGATCAATAAACTTGCCTGTGCTGGTTCAGGAACAGTGCACTCATGCTGCCATTTGCAGACCCCAGCATGGGGAAACCCATGCTGCTTAAAGCGAGATAAGCTGATGAGATAGAGGATGATGGGGTACTTGGCAGGACCATCCTGTGGAAGTGTGCCTTGTGACCATGTTTACTGATTAGACCAGACTTCCTTTTGAGAAACTAACAGAAGAAACGATTACTTTAACTTTGTTTAAGATGCTAAACTGAGCTTCTCTGGAAAACATCTTTGTCATTTTTTTTAAATTCTCTTAAAGTAAGAACACAAGACATGGATTAAGAACATTGATATATTTACTGGTTTGCATATTATATGTAGCTTATTTATTTAGAGAAATCATTATTGGTACTGTTAACTAAACTGGTACCTAATTCAATAAGAATTTTGGTTACACTTTACTTGAAGGGGTGTGCATAAGACTGGCGACACCTTCATAATCATGACATGACATATGTTATGAATATGAAGGAAGTTGTATGCATGTCTGTGACAACTGTCATTAAGTGTCCTTCACTCAGTTATGACATTTTTAATGCAAATATGACATTGTTTGAGATGTCTTGGTTATGACACCTTGACATAAACCAATACATCACATCAGTGTCTTTGACATGACATCACTAAGACAACACAACTTGTCATAAACATGACATAGCAGATTAATTATCAAACTTAAGAAACTACCTAGCTTTATTGGTTAGCATTACATTAAACTGTCAGGTGGTTGGTTTTGAAATTGCCTGTCATGAAGCCATTATATCTAACTTAATTTTATGTCAAGTCGTCATGACATAGACACTGACAGGTTGATGTATTACTTTATGTCAAGATGTCATTACACCAAAAAGCAAGATCACTGAACACTGTCCTTTTCTCTCAAATAGACTTACCAAGAGTAATACTACTTAAAAAAAGAAAGGATTATGCTCATCAGAGCCATATACAATTTAATAATCTGTTTGAAATTATGGATAGAATATTTATTTGAGCTGAAAAGGCAACTTTTACAGTATGGTTGAGATTTTGTGGTTGTTGAGTCAGAAGTGGCTGGTCTGCTTTGTTCCCGATGATCTTACAAGGACAAAATTATTTCCTGAAGAACACACCCAGATAGCAACATTGTATTAAATTCTTCTTGTTTATTTATTGTTGTTTTCCTTTCTCTTCTACACCCTTTCGTCACATCTTTCTGTTTGTGAGCTTCTTTGCATTATGTGTTTTCAAATCCCTACTATTACTAACACACGTAAATCAAATGTCAAATGTCAGAGGCGGTACAATCCTAACAATCTCCGTACCCTTCCTGTGTCTTCTAATACTTTATTCTCTTACTGGTCTCTGGAACTGCCAGTCGGCTGTTAACTAAGCTGATTTCATTACATCTTTTTCAAATCATTCAGGTCTCAGTCTATTGGCCCTGACTGAGACCTGGATCAGACCAGAGGACGCATGTCACACCTGCTGCCCTCTCCACTAACTTCACTTTCTCACACATGCCCCGTCTGACCAGAAGGGGTGGTGGTTCTGGTAATGGACTGGAAATTGGATCCGTTACCATGCACCTCTATATGACAACAGCTCATTTGAATCACCTTCAATTACCATCAATAGTCCTATTAAAATCCATTTTGTAGTTGTATATCGTCCCCCAGGTCAACTTGGCAGTTTCCTGGAGGAGCTTGACATGCTACTCTCATCCTTCCCTGATGATTCTTGGAGACTTCAACATCCAACAAGAAAAACCTGAGGCTGCCGATTTCCACACCCTGCTTGCATCATTCGACCTCAAATGAGTACTGTTGCTACTCACAAATCAGGTAACCAACTGGACCTTATCTACATGCGCTACTGCTCTATGAACAATAAACTGGTCACTCCACTGCACACCTCAGATCACTTCCTCCTCACTCTCAACCTCAAAACACAACACACTCTCCTCCACAGGTCACCTATCCTCTTTGGTTTCATCCATACTTCCTCCACCTGATCAGCTCTCAACACTAGATACTAACAGTGCAACTGATGCTCTTTCCTCCAGTTTAACATCCTACTTGGACAACTTCTATCCCCTTTCCTCCAGGCCAGCCTGCACCACACTCTCTGCCCCCTGTTTATCTGATATTCTCTGCAAACATCGTAATAAACTCAGGGATCCAGAGAGGAAGTGGCGCAAATCGAAAGATCCGAATGACCTGAGTCTTTATCAGTCTCTCCTCTCTTCCTTCACTGCTAATATCTCTACTGCTAAAATGGCTTACTATCACAACAAAATTTTCAATTCTTCTGACTCTCGTATGCTTTTCAAAATCTTCTCTCTTCTTAGCTCTCTTCTTCTCCTCTCAGCTGACGACTTTGTCTCATTCTTCATAGAAAAAACAACCACCATCAGCGGCCAATTTACCAATCCACAAACTGACACACACATTTTACCAACAAACGCACACATTCTACCCTCCTTCTCTCTTTTTTCAAAGGCAGAAGTCTCTAAACTCCTCTTTTCCAATTGCCCTACCTGTCCGTCAATGCATTTAATATTAGCCACTAGTGGTTGTCCAAATCAAGTACAACAAGAGACATGACATGACATGCTTTCTCATATGTTTTTGTAGCTAGTCTGCGGTTCATGATGAGCATAAGATCATAAGTCTTCTCTTCATAGCTACTCCATGTACTGTATGTGAGCACACACACAGTGACTATAAGTAGAATAACTTGTTAAAGTAAATGTCTATATTATACTTGCTTAATTTATATTATGATTATAATTCTTCCATAGTGGCACCCGCAGCACTCTTACTGTTTCACCAAATTTTATCACATTAAAGAGGGACTAAGTGATTTTTATTTTTGGAGCAAGCCAACCAGGAAATCACAGTCCAGGTCACTGCTGTGAAATATTTCACGCTCCAAAGACAGAATGTGCTAGCATAAAACAGCTGAACTGTGCTTAAATGTGGAAGCAGTCTTTTTACTATTTTGATATACTGAAGCTGTGCCCTGTTAATAACACAAGAAGTTAGGAGCAGCCATCTGGTGATAGTATAATAATGAACAGATGTGTCTTCCCCAAATCATGTTGCCTTTGTGACTGCACATATTATAATAGTGCTTGTTATCCAATGAGTAATTCAACGAAAATATAAAAACAAACATTTACCACCATTCAAAACTTTGGAGTTTGTTTTTTTAAGTTAAGTCTCAATATGTTCACCAAGGCTGCATGTATTTGATTACAAATAAAACGGTAATATTGTAAAATAGTATTACAATGTTTTATATTTTAATTTGTTATTTATTCTTGTGGTAAAACTGAATATAGTAATTTTAATATACGAATTTAGTGCTCAAAAACATTTCTTATTATTACCAGTGTTTAAAACAGTTGTGCTGCTTAATATTTTATTTTAGAAACCATGTATTTTGTTCAGGATTCTTTGATGAATGGAAAATTCCAAAGAAAAGTATTTGAAATATAAATATTTTGTAAGATTATAAATGTCTTTATCAGGTTTGATCAATTTAATGTGTCCTTGCTGAATACAAGTATTAATATCTTTTTTTTAATAGTAGAATAAAAAAAACAACTCTAGAAGCTTTTACAGGCTTTTGCCTTTGCATTAAATTACAAGTCACTCTCCCAAATAGATACATAATTTATTTCAAATTAAAATGATTACAAACGCACAAAATTTCCCCTTAAGATGTGCTTAGTCTTCTTGTCTTTGAAGACTGACCATCTGTTGTGTAATTTGTACTGTTTATCTGTTACATTGCCATACTGACAGAGTGATATTGTTGTACAAACCTTTATGCCACCCGTTTCTTCAGCAAATTATGCATTGGATTTGGCAGAGCTTAAGGCCAACAGACTCCAATTGCCTACTAATGTTTTAGGCTAAACATCCCCCAAATGTTTTGCATAACACCTGTGTTTAGTGTTTATTACAAGGAGTTGATTAAAGATAGGACTCATGTTTTTTTTAGAAGAAGCTGGGGATGTGGAAGGAAAGCAGGTGACAAGTGGCAAAGCTTTTTAATACTGAATTAGTGTCCTTCCACAAAATTTATATAAGTCACATTATTTTATTTCTATTTTTAATGAATTCTGTAAAATGATTAATAATTCAAGACAGTATAATTCACCTGTTTAACCATTGTAATAGGTAATGCAAAGGACACATCAGTTTTTGTCTAGAAGTTGAATGCAAATTAACACAAATGGATACATAGAAGAAAAAAAGTTATGTGTGTCTGGCTTTCTGGTTTTCTAGTTTCTAGGGGTGCTATGAACTAGGTTCTAAACATTATTTTGTTTATTTGGTCTAATAATGCAATGGGTTTACGCAGTTTTAGGTTAAAAGAAGAAATTATTTTACACATATTTTAGATTATTACTGCTCCTCTATGCCCCGCCTTACTGAAAAGTATCGATTGTTACAAAGCTCATCGTTCTGAAAAGTGTGGTGTGCTCTGATTGGCCAGCGATCCAGTGCCCGAATACCTTAAGTGTGAGATGGAAATGTCACGCCTCTTTTGGAACATCAGCTCCCAAAGCAATTAAGAGCTGTCTCTTAATTCAGGGGCTGCATCCTCTGAAGGTCGAATTTGAAGGCCAATTGTGTCAAAGTGGTGCAATGAAGGCTGTCCTAAGTCAAAGGATCCTTCTAATGCAGCCTATAAGTACACAACCATGCCTGCAAATGTGATGCTGATTAAAAATGCCGTTTTTCTATATTTAGAATGGCTATCTTAATTTGTTCAGTTAGGTTAAAGAGCAATATGAGTCTTACTCGGGAGTCTGTTAGCACCAGCAACAGGAATGTTGAACATACTCTCAAATTAAATTCTTTTGGGTCAATGAGGGACAAGTAATGATCACCTCATTAGGCCTCTTATACGTACACACATCGATTGGGAAACAGTTTATGAATGCAAGATTGAGTGTGTGTGTGTGTGCGCAATGGTGTTGATAAGGATGCTGACCTTTAATTCTACTTTGATTAATATGTAATCTTATTAAAGTATGGGCTACCATTTTTTTGGAGATTGAAACTTCAATATTAAATTTGCACTTCACTTAATGCTCTCCTTGAGAAAGAACTGAGTTGTGCAATTAGTGCATAGACCATTAATACAAATTCTCAGCTGAGAGTATTGGTTATTTTTAGCCATGAATTGAACTGGAATGATCACGGTTGTTTTTTTAAGTCTGCAGTCAGTCTTGTGGTATGTTTTGTTATGCAATGCTTTGATGTGATTTTCACAGAAAATAAAGGTTTTCTAGGAGAACAGAGAGTATGCTGTAAGCTGAAACAGTAAGAATAGAGATATATACAAATATTCAGAAATGGTCATCTGTCTGAGGCAATGATTTGATCTGATTCTGAGTTGATATTAACTGAACACTTTTTTTCTTCTTCTATCTATTCCACTTATCATCCAAAGCTTCTCTGAACTTTAGGGTTTTATGCAACTTTATGTTCCTCACTGCAACCTTTTAGATGGTGAACCACCATATTCTCCCCTGACCCAAGCTTCACAACAACTGCAATTTACTAGTTTGAGTCTTACCTCACAAGCAATACAAAATTAACTTTCCCCATTGAGAACAGCTGCCAAATCACATCAAATGACCAATGGTGTGCCTCATGGTTTGGTTCTTGGTCCCCTTCTTTTCACAGTTACTGCAATGCAGACAATATGCTGCTTGATATTGCAAACCGGTATTTGTTATATTATTATTATTTTTTCATAAACACTCTGGACATAGTTTAACATGCACTTTCTTATTCGTATAGTTATTTACAGAGCTAATGAATCACAAGTCTTGCACATTCACAGCCTAAATCTGCTTTGAAAAATAAGATGTACTTACAATGTAGATGTATGTTAAGATGTATGTTAAGATGTATACTTGTTAAGATGTATACTTACAATATATCCAGAAGTGTGTTGATTATAATATGTCCACCCCAGAATTTTCAGATTGTTTTTACTCCCCTTTATATGTAATGAACTGAAAATGTTTAATATATTTTTTGTAGAATGCTAATAGAACTGAGGACTTTCATTGCAAGCTAACAGAGAGACCCATCCTGTAACCCTAACCTTGCAGCTGGATCCATTCATTATTTGCACTCGAAATGATAATGCCACCTATATTTGTGCACAGCTGAGCCATCTGCATTTCAAGAACATTTGATTTGTGTCACAATAAAAACGAAAAAGGAACTATAGTACATTGATACAGATATTGTATTCATTAAAACTGACAAAGATCCATGATTAAGCCAAAGAAAAAATCTGGCTGACCCCCAAACCTCTTGGGAGTTATTAACACTCCATCCAAAAAGCAAACCAGAGGACCGATTTATTAATCCTAGTTATTTCCATGTTATTTGTTTTCTCCCTGAATCTCTATCACTGCTTGAAGAGTTCAGATAAAGTTCTGCAAAAAAATAAATTATGAATGTTTTATGTTATTGCTAAAACAATTTTAACATTCCATTTAAATTCAAATATTCTTTTTTTTCTTCGGTGATTCCATTTCTATATCCACGCCACAAAGGTATTTTAAAAATAGAATGCACTTAAAGCTTGGGATGCATTTGCACCAAACAGAAGAGAAAACCTGGGTTGTTCAGCAGCTGGTTAGACATGTTCTTGTTTAGCCCTCCAGACTTTAGAGCTGCTCAAGACACAAAAATGTGACTAGGGCTGAAAGATTATAACAGAATGTAATTTATTGAATGATTGACTCATTGAACAAACAACAGAGGATGTTTACAATGTTGTAATACCTAGACATAGAAACCTTAAACTTTAGAGACACACACAAACCAGAAACTATTCCCATTCTTTGCCCAAACAAAAAAGGTGTGCAAAATTTAATACAATCCAATTGTATGCTTTAACATTTTAAGCCTCACTTTTAAGATATTGTAATTTATTTAATTTATTACAAATTTCTGTTTCTTCTTTTTATTTGAAGAGGTCCCACTATTTTCTTAATACCTAATGTAATTCAAAATGGTCAAAAAGGTGCAATAAATCACTGCAGGCAACTTTGGCACAACTTTAATTTTAGAAAAAAAAAGGCAGCAATTATATTTACAGTTTTCGTTTTAGTGGATTATTTATTTACAGTGAAAAGATAAAGCTAAACTTATTAAGTGTCACTGAGACCTGATCTGGTGAACACAAAGTAATCCATCAGATTGTTGCCTAGAATGATTGAGTAATCCCATTTCCTGAAAGTGTACTGTCCAAGAAAAAACACCATTATGAACATTCCTTAAAATCGTATAACTTACAAATGTGGTCGTTGTGACAGCAATATTTACATGTTCATTTAAAATACATGCATAAAGAATAGCAAGTAGCCTAGGCTACTAAACACATCTGGGACTTTTAACAAATAGGCCATCAAATCAGGATTAAAAACGTCGTTATCTTCAAACAAAATTAAACAACAAAGGGAAGTACAATGATAGCTAGGCCTGGTTATTCTGCGTTCGTTAATTATTTCAATACATAATAGGGCTTTCAAAGACTCAGAGTAAACAGCCGATACAACGATGAGGCAAAAAACGAAACAACTGCCAATGTGAATGAGGCACTCCCAGTTTGCACCTTTAAAAAAGACGGACGAAACTTTACTCTTGTAATGGAATGGCTATACACACACACAATTAAATGCAACCTATTTTGGCTCATTCGCGACAGAAAACATACTCTGTGTAGCTTGTCCAGATTTTGTCCTCGTTTGGGTCACTGCTGGAATAAGCGCAAGTGCCAGTGGAGCTGCACGCGACCATGTGGAAGCCAAACTCTGACAGTTTGTCAAACGCCTGCTCGAGAAAATTATATTTCAGGTAGTAGCGTGACGTGTACCTCTCCGGAGGTCGGTCCGGGTCTCTGCTCTCGTTCAAAGTGTCTCCGAACACCTCCTTAGCCAGAGAAGTTTTCCCGCACACCGTGATCCTCGCGACCCGTCTGAATTTGGCGTCTGTTTGTATGTCTCTTCCGATTGTATAAGAGCCCCGGTAACCGACTGTGATGTAGCCCGACTTTTTGGATTCCAGGGAAGGAGAATGAGCGGTGCTGGCGACGGACAGCGTGCGAGAGGTGTCGGGTCCGACCAACGGAGTCGCAGTTGCGCTCGGCTCCTCCGAGTCACTCTGGCAGATCTCATCGGTGATGGAGTTGTCTTTACTCATTTTGGGACACACGAGCCTGGACAGGTCCCTTAGCTGAAAAAACTCAGCCTCTCGCTGTAATCTGCTCTTTTCTGGAAAATAGTCTGGTAGAACCAGATGTAGATCCCGTAGATAGTCTAAAATGTAGCGAAAAAGAAAGCCGTCCCTGTCCAGAAAAAAGCGACCTTTGCTGTCCCGTGCCAGTTCTGTCGGTGTCTTCTTACTAAACATGACCCACAGGAGAGAATCCGGTACGGCTGTTAAAGTCGTATGCCGTGTCACATACACTTGTCCTCCTACATTTAGTTCAATAATGTCAGAAAACCTGGAATCCGTGCCGTTTGATATTCCACACTCGGGATCTGCCAAAGCCATAACGTGAAACGTCTCTTCAACTGAAGATGACAGTTATTAGCGATTGCGTGCTACGGGTTTCCCGAAGACTCAAGCAAGCTAAGGATGCTTGTTTAAATAGGTTGTGGGAGGGGAGAGAATACGACTGATGTTAACGCTTCATTGGCTAAATGTCGTGCCTCCTGCTGTCAGTGAGATCAGATGCTACACTGACTCTTAGTTGATACTCTTAGTCTTAAGTCATTCTTAATCACAAGGAAACAAAGGTTCAAGACATATAACTTACACTTAAATGTAAATAATACAATTAGAAAAAGCAAAGGAATATGGCAAAACGAATCTTCTCACACACAACAGTTTTATAATGAATTAGTGTTAATTAAATTTTCTTCCATGCCCTTCAAGACAAAGGGTGGTAGTGGCATCTAGTGGTAGGAATAGGAAGTCTAAATTATGGTACTCTTCTCCACAAGCACTCGCAGCTGACACTAAACTAGAAGAAAATTGGCAGATAAAATGTGAAGTCAATCATTATGTTCCCACGGGTTAATAAAAACTACTATCTGACCCATTACAATGTCACATGGAGTCCGGAGTCTCACAGCACGACCAAAATACTCTAGGCTATTCTGTATAGAGTAGCCTAATGTAGATTTTGTAGAGCAAGTTTTATTTTGTACAGTAAGTTTCTAGTTTTTAGATAAGCTTTATTTTGTACAGTAAATGGTTTGTACATTGTTGTGTGTTATGATGTTTTTGGTGGTTGTCACTGTGTTGATATTTGGTTCCATATATTCCTTTATAGCTTTTTTTAGCACTTCACTTCGTGGATGTCAGGTTATGTTGGGTGTTTTATTTCCTGTGCATTGACTTGCATTAGCCAAGGTTGTGTGGTTGTTATGATGTCTTAGTTGATATTAGTTTTAACCAGTTGGTTGGTAGGTAGCCTAATGTTCCCTCACACAGTTTGCAGTGTGCAATAGCCTATTGATGCTGCTGAGATCTAGTAAAATGTCAAATGCTTTGGAAACAAAAAGCATGTTGAATTGCACCAATTGAAAAAAATGCATTGCGTTAAGCTTGCATTTTAATACATTGTATTTTTAAGGCTTGCATTGTTATGGGCTGAAATTCAACATGGTTGAATTTAAGCTGTAAATATTTCAATTAAAAACATTTCACACACATTTTCATTACCTATTAAAAATTCAATAATCCATATTCATCTTCCATATTTCACTTGCAAAATTGTCAATCTGTTTATAAATACAATATTCAACAGGCATTTTTTGGCCCATTTTATTTCGCCTTTGAAAATTCGCTTCCACAAATTCAGTGGTTCAAATTCAACAGTAAATTCAACGGTGACGTCCACTGCAGGAAAAGCAATTGATTACCGAGCATACTCTCCATCTGCTGGTGTTTACCAGCAGGGGGTGCAACTGCGTGTTGACAACTATGGTTGACAAGCACAGGAGAGCTTGTCAAAAGCAACAGGAGAGGCCTTCACAACGTCATTTGTTGTACTTTTGAGTGTCTGACTGAGCGGGTTGACCCACGTGAAGACCTGACGTGACGTCAGCGTCTTGAAATTAGCTGTTTTTTAGCCATGCAAGTATGCCATGCAAGCTTATGTGTAAAAATTATAAATGGACATGTACGGCACTAAATATAAATATTGTACCCGTACAACATCAATAAAACATTTCTCCTGAATCCTGTGTATGTGTTTTACTTTCAAAGAGCATAAATACTGTAGGCTAGCCTATATAAAGACATTCAATAGTCTTAATTTGACCTATATCATTGTTTTTATTGTATTTTTTTCCCTATGAACAACGTTCTCACAGTTCATAAAAAACCACACTGTAGCATAATGTTTTTTGTTGTTGTTGTTTTTTTTTAGTTTAGTTTTTTTTTTTTACTTTTTGCAAAGGCTAATCTTAAAAAAAAAGATGCAGGAGGTTTTCATATTTATAAATTTGTATGTGTGTGTGTGTGTGTGTGTGGTCTCATCCCAATTCGTCATATAACTGACGTTTTGGGACGTCTTTTGACCATTCGTCAATATACGACTTTTTAGGG
>JAOTRC010000043.1:18683858-18695761 GCA_027497675.1 Cyprinella lutrensis
TTGATAAAAATGATCATTTTAGAAGAAAATTTCAAATGGCACTTAGAGGCTTTTGCATCTGAACTCTTCATATATATTCTGATTCATGTGTCCCTCTCAGATTTCACCCGCCTGCAGTTGTTGGGGTTATGGGCAGCGCGGCTGCTTCGGCTAAACTTTTGGGTCTCCCAGCAGCCCAGAGCATAGCAGCTCTAGCGATAGCCTGCTCTTCTGCTGGAGCTCCCATGGCAAACGCTGCTACTCAAACCAAACCTCTGCACATGGGCAATGCTGCTCGCGGGGGTCTGGAGGCCTCCCAGCTCGCTCTCCTCGGCCTTGAGGGTAATACACAGATTCTTGATCTGGCATCAGGCTTCGGGGCCTTCTATCCAGATTATGTCCCTCACCCACTGGCTGAGTTCACCCCTACTTCTCAGTACAAGTGGGTGTTAGAAGACCAGAATATTGCACAGAAGCGCTTTCCCGCACACCTCGGCATGCACTGGGTGGCGGATGCTGCAATAGAAGCAAGGGCGACATTTTTGGATAAATACCCAAATGCAGATCTCAGTCAAATTAAGAAGATCACACTCAGAGTGCCCTCATCCAGATATGTAGACTGCCCTTTTCCAGTTAGCGACCACCAGTCCAGACACTCCTTCCAGTTCAACTGCTGTACCGCACTGCTAGATGGTCAGGTCACAGTTGACTCTTTTAGCAAAAGCCAGATGAACAGGAGCGCCCTTAAGGAGATGCTTCTGAAAGTAGAGTTGGAAAATCCACAAGACAATCATTCAAGCTTTGAAAAGATGTATTGCGAAATCGCCGTGGAGACAACACAAGGGGAAATGTTCAACGCACGCTGCAACACTTTTTACGGTCACTGGAGGAAACCACTGAGTCACGAGGACCTCGTGAAGAAGTTCAGGGCTAATGCTTCGACTGTGCTGACCCCTGATGTCGTGGACGCTATTATTTACACTGTAGACCGTCTGGACACAAACCAAGACTGCTCAATGCTTTGGTCATACATGCACTTTAATATAATACATGATGCACAGGCATGAGCATCTCTGCTCAGCTTTGGCTTGAATTCTTGTGTAATGTCACTTGTTCAGGCTAATAGAAAGTATCTTGGTGAACCACTTATTGAAACCTGTTATGAATTCTGATGCAGTACAAGTTAAAAGCACGAGAACCACTGTACTAACACTGATTGAAATATTGCATTTTGTATTCCAGCAATTGTTACAAGTAACTTAGAGGTTGGCTAGTGTTCATTAAACCTTGTCTATAACGTGCAATTTGAGGGTATTGTGGCTAGCCTATTTCAGCAACATTTTTTTTTTTTTGTAAATACACAGAATTAAGCAACCATGCTCTTTCGTCAGATGTCGTTTTTTCCAGAATACAGAAAGTAACGAGAGAACAGCTCTGAACATTTTTACACTTTCTGAACGTAAGGTTTCACATCAATTTCTTCTTTGCATTTTATGTCACCATGTTTTCTGTTCTGTATTTTTTACTTTCTGTTTTAATATAACTCTTTACAATATATCAATTATCATTTATCAAGCTGAATTGTCAGCATAATTTCTGTGTATTTTGAGAATGGAGACAAATTAAAGGACAAAATCCAGTAACAAAGACTAAACTTTCTTAATGAGACAATTATATGCTTATGTTTATTCAGACACTTGTCCATGGATTCATTAAAAAACTCCAATCATTTGGCAAGAATTCAGGCAAGTTTCAGCACCTCCTGTACCATCACTCCAACTCCATCAAATATTTCATGTAGTGGAGCTTTGCACATGAAAGCAGAGGTGGTGACAATCTTATTTTTCTCATCAACATGAGCCTCGTTCACGTGCTTACAGATGTGCTTGCAGCCAAGCTGAGAAATAGCTTCCACAGTGTCTGGAACATCTGGATACCTGAAAGCCAAAGATTCAGACAGTATGCCTCAGTTCTATCTTTTAGACCAATTTCAACATTTTTGTGAAAAACATGGGAACAGTAAAAGATAATTGTGTATAAAAATACATGGTTTTGTATAACCAGAGCTCAGCCTTTTCTGTGGTTTCTGTGTTGTTGCTGTTTTTTATTATTCTATTTGCCTGGTCCATCACATTTACATCCTATTTTGAGGACAAATTATTTCAATGCTAATGAATGACAGCAACATTCCAAAGTAATAAGTTTTGAAAGCATTCTTATACTGCATCAAAAATATATATATTTTTTATGATAATCTTTCTTATTATAAATGTTGAAAACAGTTTTGCTACTTTTTATTTGTGTTAAAACCATGATACATTCATTAGGATAATTTGATGAATAGAGAATATTAGAATACTATAAGTAGAATATATTTAACTAACTCTGTAAACCATAAAAAAACAATTTGATTATTTGAAACAATATAAATGTTAGCTGAAATAAAATCAAATGTAAAAAAGCTTCGATTTTAACTTGATGTACTTAACTAAAACTGAAATAAACAGACATTAAAAACTAATAAAACCGATCATTTAAATGTACTACAATTAAAACTAATCCAAAATATATAAAATAATAATAATAACATCTAAATGATAGTAATGCACTCTTTCAAAAGAACAGCGTGGGACAACAACTGGAAATATTTATCTTTTAAAATGTATTTAATGCCACTTTTAATCAGCTAATGCATCATTGATGAATAAAAGTAATTGTTTAAAAAAAAAAAAATCAGACCCCAAATTTTAGAACAGTAATGTACATGCAAACTGAAGCCATAACTGGGGATACATTTCTCTGTTTGCAAAGTTAATTCTGTATACTAAAGTTTTAGATTTCATAAAAACATTTTAACTCACATAATTTCAACTTGTTTACCTATCATCTTTGTCATGGCCAACAGTAACTTCACAGCCAGGGAAAACCTTCGCTGCTAGCACAGGTGAGATGCAGCACAAGCCAATGGGCTTCTTCTCGGCATGGAAGGCCAGCAGCACTGTTTTAACCTGCTCATTGACCAAACAGTCTTTGCCCTGGACAGCCCAGCTACACAGGTTCTTGGCTGCTCCAAAGCCACCTGCAAAATAAGTTCCAAATAATAGTTCATTAAAATGTTGAGCTGAAGAGTGCATAGAATTCTTCAAAAAGAAGCCACAATAAGGACAGTGTGCTAACCAGGGAAGATGATGGCATCCAGATCCTTTACATTGAGCTGCGAGAGGTCTTGGATATCACCCCTGGCAATTCTAGCACTCTCTACGAGCACATTTCTATTTTCCTGTGTCGGAGAGCCTTTCAAGTGATTGACAACATGCATCTGATCAGTGTTGGGTGCAAATATCTTGACCTGTGGGAAGGTAATCCTGTTACCAAAGTCCTAGACAACATGAAAGATCAATACATTACATGATATTTTACAATGTAGGCTGAGAATTATTTGAAACCAGCAACACGGATATTATAAATATACTTATAATTAAAAGTTTAGATGTACTGCTTCATTGTCAACAGTAAAGACATTGCAGTGTTTCCATTAGGCATGTGCCAATAAACAGGATTGCAATACACTTTTTTTTTTTTTGTTAAAGGGGTCATATATTGGTAGGCTACATGCACTTTTACAAGTTCATTGTACTGAAATGTGTGTTGGCAGTGCCTGTACACAACCATCACTACACTAACCAAGTATCCAGCTGCACTGCTGCAGACCCGCCCCGATCTGCAGGCTGCAGCCAGGTGTACGCCGAATAATCACGGAACAGTGCGGGTGAATTCAATATTTGAAATTAACATCCACTTTTGCTCTGGTTCTGACCAACTAAGGGTAAAAAAAATTACAGTAAATCGCGCTAATTAAATCTAAAATGCTCGAATTTCCAGCAGAACTTCACCAGTACAACTGAAATTAAAAACATGATTGCAGATGCATTTGCTTCATTTTATTTTGGATCATTTTTAATCCAAAAAGTTAAGGACTGCAGCTTTAAATGACGTTAAGTGATCTGATAAAAAATAGCACCAACTCGACATACCATTTATTGATTTAGACAAACTATTTATTGCATTGCTCCAGGTATATGATCTGTTTTGAATGTCAGCGTTATTGCATTTATATGCAGTGTAGAACCTTAGATCTGATAGTATAATAAACTTACAGTAGCTTGCTGACGGCTCAAATGAACCAAAGCCGCAGACGCCTCGTGGATTTCACTTCCATCGAACACACCGCACCCTGCCAACACTACAGCAACGCGCTTCCCCATGTTTTTAAACGAAAAGTGGCTAGCGCGGTCGCGGTGTACTTAAAAGGTTGCGAACTTCCGGCCGGGGTTCGTGAATGAAGAGTTCTGCTTTTTTTCTGCTTTTCAATACGTTCTTTTGGATCGAATCTTTTCAATGAATCTGTTGAACAGTTTGGAGTAAACAACTCACTGAACTGAACTTGTTTCCATTGTACTAGGCACATAGACAGATGCTATCATCGGGGAACCTTTATTTTGAAATTACTCTTATTCTAAAAAAAAAAAAATAAAAAAAAAAATAAAGTCGTCGTTTCCGTTTCTGGTCATCTCAGTTGACATGTATGAAATATAGCATAGTTGGTTGTGATCTGTTGTTTATCCGTTAACATATCGTGGGTGTTTGAGTAAATAACTTTACATTCCTTAACGCGATTACGTTCATTATATAGTCCACTTACTGAGTGCTGCTGTACTGGGCACGATTAATCTACTCTAGCTAGCTTGCTAGCTAATAACCTTCCTCAACACATGCCAGTCGTCTGATAATGGCAGGACTGTATCGAGCTCTTCTAACATCTGCCTCCACTGTCACAAAGGTGAGATTAGTTCACATCAGCCTCGTTGAATAAACCATGATAATTTTGATAGTTGCAATAAATAAATAAATAAACTTTTATAAAATGTAATTGCAGAATCTGACACAAGCCACATGTCGCACTAAATTCACCAAGAGTCGCATCCCTCCACAGGTACGTGACTGTTCAAAATGTACATGCATCGGTTTATCTGATTCAGTGTATTTATTGTAATAACATCACACCATCTTCTCGTTCTTCAGGTATTTGAGGAACGAGCAAAAGAACATGACAAGTACGGTGGTGACCCAGAACATCCACATAAATTACACATAGTGACACGGGTTAAAAGCACAATGAGGCGTCCATATTGGGAAAAGAAGGTTATAAAGAGCTTGGGGCTAATGAAGGTGGGATGTGGTAAATTTACTTTATGAAATAGTATCAGACTTAACTAAAATGTTTTAATTCAATACATCTTTTTCCCCAGGCGCATGAACCCCGTGTCCACAAGAACACCCCTTCAGTTAACCATCTACTGAAAACCATTAAGCATCTGGTTAGGTATGCTGTGACTGTTGCATTTCATAACATTTTCTGTTGATTGCTGACTATTATAATAAATTTGCCTATTCAAATATTCTTATCTGCAGGATTGAGCCGCTCAAGCTTCCGTATGGACTACCTGCTGTGGAGGACATGGCCAACACATATCTGAACAGCAAAGGGGAGCTGGTAGTTAAACGTCTCCTTCAACCGCTTGAGCAGAAGGCCATTGAGTCATAGAATTGATCTAGTCTACCATGTGTTGTGTATTTGCTACTTGTTAAATAAAGGTTTGAATAAATTGATTTTCTCTTTAATTATTGCAAAAGCGTGCATTTGAAACCGCTCTGGTGATGTAACCTTAAAATCACTGGTATGTTAGACAGTTTTTTTTTTTTTCCATAAACAACAGAACAGGTATATATATACAATTTTTTAATGAGTCATGTACTGCTACAAAAGAAAAAAGCCTGCACTTCTTTCACATCAATGGGAGAAAGAGGTGACAATTCATAGTGGAATACAGAAGCTTGCTTCCTTGGCACTTGTTTGATGCTCACTTAACTGTACATCAGTCCATGATTAGAGGCAGAAATATTAATTTTGTTTTTTTGCACCATTGTTTAAAGGTAAGCTTCCGGTTGTTCCGTCTTGCAGAAACTCAATCTTCCTTGATTAGTAAGAGCTAAAAAGAGTGAACATTCACTAGTATGATGCTCCATACAAATGTTTCACTTCTAAAACACGTAAAGGAATATGAATTAAAATGATCAAACATAGGTGAGAGACAAATTAAATAGACACGGCAAGAAAAACAAATGATAACAAAAAGGTGTTATAAGACTTAGGACTGTTATGTTGGAAGCCCTGAGAAAGACGGAGCTTGATGTTTTGGTCCTCTAATCCTCATCAGATTCTGAATCTGAGTCATACCCTTTGCCCCTGATGGTCCTTTTCTCCACCTTGGTGAACTTTTTCCCTGACTTCTGCCCAATTGTTGGTGGCTCCAAAATATTCCCACTAGATGGAGAAATATAAAAGCAGTTTGTAAAAATAATAGTGTATATAAATATACCATTTAAAGCAGTGGATCTCAACCTTTTTGTCTTCAAGGTCCCCTTATTGTCCACAACATTTGACCCTCCACACAATTTTAACCTAAAATATTTCAGAGTTTGGCCAAACTTTTTATATAAAAACAACCAAATAGCAGATCATTTTGATTTTTATATTATTTTAGCTTATTTTGTCTTTTAAACATTTTGAAGTCATCAAAATGGTGAGGCCCCCCGGGCCATATTTGCAATCAGCATAATGATTTCTGATGTCACTAAAGACTGAATGATACTAAAAATTCAGTTTTGCCATCACAGTAATACAGTACATTTTAAAATATATTTAAATAGAGAAAAGTTGCATATTTTAAAAATATTAAAATAAGAGTATGAAAAATAAAATATGAGAAAATGTATAGAACTGTCAACATTAACACATCTGATTAATTCAAAATTAAAATCCTTAACGCATTAATATTATTAAACGCAAATAAATCACTGAAGCATGTTTTTTATTATTTACTAAACAATGATATAATCGGGAGTTTCTCACACTGACCATCAACAATGGGGCAAGCACCTGTAACCCTGGTAAGCGGAAATGTGGACACAAAAACACACACAAAAACACAAACATTCATACCTGTAGTTTATGATACTTGAGCAGCCTAGTCTCCACTCCAGCATTTCGGTTGGAAACTCATCTGTGTTGCCCAGATCAGTGAAGCCCACAATGTAATCCTTAGTCTTCCCATCCTTAACCAGAGCCAGCGTTGGAATGACTTTAATCTTCAGCCTCTCAGTTAGGAATGGAGCTTTCTCAACATTCAGCTTGATGAACTTTGTTTCCAGATGTTTCTTAGCCAAGACAGCTAGGTGCTTGTCCAAAATTTTGCATCTTTGAAAAAAAAAAACACTGAAAATAGCTGTATACACAATTGATTCATAACACAAGGATGCAAGGAAACCAAGAGAAATATATATCCTCAAATACCTAAATGTAGAGTCTCTGTAGAAATGGCAGACAACATTTTTGCTTTCCTTCACCTCTGCAAAAAAATCTCTCTCACTTGGGATCTCTCTGTATTCACCATGTCCTTTAGATATCCACTCCTGAGGGCACAGTTTACGAAGTTTAACCACATCAATAGAGGGAATCTAATAAACACCTCATGTAGATAACTTATTTTTTAATAAGCATTTTAATAAACTTAAAACAAACTCCAAATTTAGAGAAAGGTTCTTTAAATATGTTTAGAACACCCACTTGCTTCTGTTTCTGAGCTTTCTTAAGGGCTTCGAGCCTTCTCTCCTTGAGCCGATCAAGGTCATCTTCATCCATGGTCTGCAACTGCTGTAGTTCTGCATCCAGCTGCTCTTCCACCACCCGTGCCGACTGCAGCACCTGCTGCTCCAGAGCTTTCGCAACAACCTCCATTGACTGACTGGCCATTTCCTGTTAGACATACAGCACATACTGGATGCAATTACATAAATAATTCCCTTTAAAAACAACGATTAAAGAAAACTATTTTTTATCACTGCAAAATAATTGCATCACACATCTAACAGGTCTCACAACAACGTGGGATTTGTGTCTTTAAAGTGACTAAAGTGAATGGTTTAGGTGTCTGTCGACGTAAAGCAAGAAGCTTTTTGTGTGGCACACGTTCATCAATAGTCGTCGGGGTTTTGATGGGCATTCTGTTGTTTGTTCACAACAATAGAGGTGCCGGGTAAGTTAGTCGGCCAGCGCTGCTTGACTACTTCAACTGCATGAAGACAAGCATGCCAGCTTAACTTAACTGTTGCCTTCTACAGATCCTATGTCATTGTTTCACCGACAATTGCTGATTTTAAAAGACAATATGCTCTTGTAAATAATGACTAATATTTTTAAAACGGATTTGCGTGGCTTTGCGTCAAATCGTGCTAATGCTAGCATATTGCTTTGGCTTTCCTACACGGTAACGGAAGCTTTGATCGCCAACAAAGACAGTAGCAGCTAGCGTAGTAAATCGGCAAGCGACACACTCTCCAGAAAGCAACAACAAGATAAGGATAATTTAGCTGACATACAATTAAAAATGCAGGGTTTGTAGAAAAATATGTTACGGAAAAACACTTACCAAACCTGTATAATTTTTAGAAGGCGACACAGTGACTCACGCAGGGTTTACGTAGAGGCGTCGCCTGATTACGTCATGGGGGACGCAGGCTCCGTCTGCAGCTTCATAATATTGCATTTCACTAAGATTAAAATATGAAATACCTGACTATAATTTTAAAACTATAAAATATTTGTCTTTTTCTTTGAGTTACGATCTTGAATTTCTGGTGAACAACCCTCCCACTTTCTCATTCTTCCATAAAGATTTATTAATCTTCTTCAAAGCTTTAAGACTGGTGCATAACAAAAAAGCCCTTAAATTATATAAACTTCTGAAGGTTTTGTTTAATGATTCCCCCCTTGTGTAATATTTTATTTATTTACTTATTTATTTATTTTTTTCTTTATATGTTTTTTTTTTCTGTTAGATTTATGGTGTTAATTTTTTTTTGTGCTGCTATTTGGACTTCTTTGTAATAATTTAAGATTTGTATCTTGAAGTTTGTTGGTATTTTGTATGTTTCTTTGAGCAATAAAAAAATATTGCATTTCAGATAAAAATATATAATCAAAGCATCTATTGTATTGTATTGTTTTTTGTTGGTGTTGTTTTTATTTTTCATAAAATTCAGTGCAGATGTAAGTCACGTAATTTCATTTATTTGGCAAAAATCTCACATCATTTATTTTCTGGCTTACACTTACAGACATCTACCATGTTATAATAATGAATAACTGCAGTATTTTTCACCATTACACAAAAGCTACATTTTAAAAGTATGTGCAGGACAACCAAAAGAGTAATATATATATATATATATATATAATGCTCTATATAACGGTTTTGAAATTTACATTAGATCATTTTTTTTTCTTTATAAAATTTGTTTTGAATTTATGTATTTGGGGATATTTGATCAGTCATTATCTTCTACTTAAATTTTCCCTCTTTATTTGCACCATCAGAATATTAAATATTAATTTATAAATATTGTACATCACTACAAGCAAAAACTTTCCTAAGTGTTATTGAATTACAGATTTTCAGAGACTTTTGTCTTTATCCTTTCATTCCAAATTTTATTTCATTAGTTTAAGATGTTTGCTGTTATACTCATTGTTAGATTGTTAGAGACATTGTTTGTGGATCAATGTTCGCTTGATGAACAAATTATAAACACACACAAAAAACAAACAAACAAAAAAAAAAAACACACAAGACCATATCATTTACCATTTATTTGCAAATTTAGAAAACATACAAATGATGTCACAGCTTCTGGTCTTCAGGCACAGGTCATTCTGTCATTACAGATTTTTGACCAAATATGGTTTTTCAGGCCCTCATCTCTGTAATGCCATGATAATGTGAGATAATAACAGATGTACGTCTCATGAGCAGCTTCTTAAATCCAAAAAAATTATAAATTTACATTTGAGGTCAAGTACATTCTGTTCATACATAAATTCAAAACTACATTGAAAAGGGATTGAGAGGACAATGCTTCATTAGGAATGTAGACTGAAGTATCCATATTTGACCTATTATTCAGTTCACATCCATCTAATTGAAAAACCCCTCCTTTCCTCCAGCACCATATCCATATATAGAAAACAGGACTAAGAAGCATGACAGTACAGTTGAAACTCAATTTAGTAAAATTAACCTGGCCAATTTTTTTTTTATCTTTTTCTTCATAAATATTCATCTCTCTTTTAGCTCTTTCAGACATACGGACAAACGTGCATCATGATGAACAATCAATGAGCAGGAGTACCGTAATTTATATCTATATATATCTATATATATATTAAATCTAGGAAAACAAATGTTAGCTTTACATAAAATGTTAGTATCCACATGCTAAACTGCCAAAAGACTTTGATTCTGTTTTCCATATTTCCACATCTCAGTCTGACCCATAAAAGGCAAATGACATGCCACACCATTCTGCTTTGCTAAAAAGTCTGTTTTATATTTCTGAGGCCAGACATTCAAAATAAACACAGGTTCTGGGGTACAAGAGGACAACATGCTGACAATTAAGACAAGAAAGAAAAACAGATCCAAATAGAAAGCAAAGTGGCTTGCTTTGCTTAGTTTAGTTTAGGACAGTCAGTGCATTCAAAACATTCAAAAAAGTTCTGGTGACATTTTACACTCAGGTTGTACACATTAATAGTCAACCAACTAAAACTCAATGATGCTTAAATCAAGATTAATACGTCCTGTAAAATGTTAATTTCTACAATTATATATACATGTTACAAATGTATGTTAATATTAGTGAATGCATAAAAAAATAGAAAAATAATATATTTGTGAATTACCATTAACAAAGATTAATAAATGCTGTCAAAATGATTCCTTGTTAGCTCATTACACTTAATGCATTGACTAATGTTAACGGATACAACCTGACTGAAAAGTGTTACCAAAGTTCCTCTAGAGACATCAGTCTAGAGAATTGACATCATGATGAAAGAAATATTCAGTGTTCCACTGCTTGTGAATAAAGCTGGTATGCTCATCTGTTCCTCATCATTATTGGCTGGATCTTGCGATCCTCAGATATCCTCTGTGTTCTCAGAGAAGCTCTATTGGGTGATTTCACAAAAAGGAAAGCAATGCTACGATTGTCAGACTCTAGCGGTTTTGTTGCATCCCTCACGCATCATGATGAGGTGGCAGGACTGGGCTGACGTCACAGTGACTGAGGTTAGGACGGTCCTCCTATGTGATCTTCAGAGTGCTACCATAGGTTTGCTGTACCACCACCTGCACATTGTCAAGGATGAAGTCAAAGGCCATGCTCCATACTGACTCTGAGGACTGCTGCATAAGTCTGAAATGAACAGTTCAAATCATTACAAAGTCCAATCGATCTACAATCCCATTTCCAGAATATTTAGGACATTTTGTAAAACGCAATAAAATCAAATTGGTGATTTGTTAATCTTCTTGAACCGTTATATTCTCATTTAACTGACAAATGTACAAAGAAAATATTTCCAATGTGTTCACTGACCAATTTTATTTTGTAAATATAAACAAATTTAGATTTTAATGCCTGCAACATACTTTAAAGAAGTTGGCACAGAGGCATGTTTACCACTGTATCACATCACCTCTCCTTTTTTACACTTTTTTATCATGTATTTGGGAATTGAGGATACTGATTGTTGCAGTTGTGCAAGAGAAATATTTACCCAATCTCGCAGATATCTGCTTTATCTATTGAGCAGATAAAAGACATCTGCTCAACAGTCTGTGGTCATCATTGTATGTTTAGAAACCACTGATTTTAAAAAGTAGTGCTGCTTAATATTTGTTTGGAAACTGTGATATGTTTTTTTTCAGTTTAAAAAGGTAGGTATATGTATTATTATAATT
>JAOTRC010000043.1:18714438-18736143 GCA_027497675.1 Cyprinella lutrensis
TGACCATAGACTGACGCAGCACCGGAAGTGAGTGGGCGTGCTGAGACAAATATGGAAGCGATCGTGCATAGAGCCTAACATCAGCCATCACATGGGACATGTCTGGCCATGTGAAAGACCACTGAACTCTCTCGGGCTGGAAGGAAAAAAAAACTTAGCTGTACATTACGGAAACAGAAATACGATACAGAATAAAAGTTATTTGGGCAGCTGATAGAGACAGTGATCAGACACGTAGGAGAATAAAAAGGCAAGTGACATTTCGTGCATAATAAACTGGATTGCCATCAGCGTTTTGAACAATGTAGCAGAAGTGCAACAGACATCAGATCGATATTAGTTCAATAAAGAACAACACAACTGTAGCGTCACTCTGCGTGTGATATTTGCGGTTTCCTTTCAAAAAGAAACCTCTGAAAACTGAAATTGTTGCTCACCAATTATCCCCCACCTTTACAGATGTATTTTGTTCAAACCAAAGCGCCTTTGTTTCCGCTCTTGGGTTGCGTCCACCCCCTTTGCGTCAATTGTGAAAGATTACTAACCAAGACTTCGCGCATGCTGGATTCTGTCCATAACAACATGCTCCCGTGACTGCACGATTCACCCCTTTTACCATTCACTCGTATCTTTCCATTGCTAGCCGCTTGCTTTGCCAGGTTCTCTGCTTCTTCTCTGCTAAGACCCTCCTCCTCCTCCTCCTCCTCCTCCTCTCAGACGGGGTCGCACAGTGACAGCGTTAGTATCTCACAGCACCATCAAGCGGTCCGTTTGTCACTCTACACTTGACGCAGAGTTTAGCTTTTGAATTTTAATCACGTTCTGCTGACGTCGCTCCGATATGTTCCAATGACTAAGCTTGGCTCATGTATATTAATTGAGCCATGACGTTGTCGCGACTGGCTTGACAACAAATTTCCAATGGCGAAGGTTTGAATATTGAGAAGAGTCTTCGCTTTTATGATTCACGAATTCGCCATTGATATTGTTGAATTTAACCCAATTATTGAATTTAACCCAATAATTTCTTTTACTGTCTATGAATTTAACTTACCATTATAATCGAGCTCAATGATATAAGCTTTCAAGGAGGATGTGAGGTCGTTTTTACACCCCAAAGCTCAACCAAAATGTTCTGAAAATAGTTTTTCTTTGATGGTAGTCTGAAAACTGTCTATGCTAGCCTGCATAGGAAGGTAATCTATGGAGCTCAGACAGAGAGCCTAAATATTTAGCATTATAGCTCTGAGAATTTATGACAAAATAGATTACAATTACATGCTTTGTTGCGCATTATTAATTACGTGGTACACATCGTATGGCAAGCCGTTTTACCATTTAATACCCTTCTCTGTCTTGCCCAATAAACAAGTGGTTAGAGAGAATCAAGCATTGTAGACAAGCCTGTATAAGTGAGTGGGGCTTGGCTCATTTGCATATTTGCACAAAATGCACACTGTTTAGGTAAAAAATTGCATGGAAGCCCAATTCTGCATCCCTTATAAGAAAAAAAAACTTTATATGGTGCATAATGCACACAAAGGAAATATCTTTTTGTCAAAGGCTAGCCTACTTGTCTGTCACCAAACGCAAACAAAAAAAAAAAATTTTTTTAAACTTAACTGTAACAATTATTTTGTAGGCCTACTAATTTCTAAGTTTCTACTAGCTAGTACAGTATTATAATAGAGGCGTTTCAAACAGATTTCCAAAAGATGGCAGTATTGTTCTATAACTGACTTATGGAGGCGATACTGTGCTGTTCTCAATTGGAAGAGAATGATGTGATTAATGTCAGAGGTTCTCCTCTTTTTTATTATTTTGAAATTTATATTTTTATGTAGGCTAACTAAAAATATGCAGCATTTATGACAGCAATCAAAATATATAACGTATATAAACATAATTTAATTAATAATACCATTCAAGTACAAAAAAAAACAAGATCATATCATTGTGGTTTATTTTTCATTTGTATTTTCAAAGTTCACTTATTGGAAGTGGTTTATAGGCCTTGATTTTAGTTTTAATTTCAGAGTGATTAGAGGAAAGCAGAGGTGTTTCTAGCCTTTCAAAAAAAAAGACACTCTTTATTTCTTTGTTTATGGATATAAATTGTCTTTACCTTCAGTACAGCGCATAATCTGCATGATCAATAAAAAGCTGCTTCATCTCCGACAAATGATAAACATAGAAGCACTCATCCAATGATATTTTTATCTTTATTATTTTTTTTCTTAAATATCCTGTTACTGTTTTGGTATGAGAGACTGCAGCAAACTTCACTGCATAAGTGAACTGTTTGAATGAATCAAAATGAATTGAGGAGAGTTGTACTTATTTTTGGTGATTGGATCAAAAGAGTGATTCATTCAGATTCTAGCATCACTAGTTTTGATTCTAAGCATCTAGAAACACGTGACATAATTGCTAAAATTTTCTGAAGGGAAATTATGTGGAGGTCGCTCTATGGCAACCTCGATTGTCAAATAAGGATTTATCAGAAATATTTTACAAGGGCTCATACCTGGGTAAAAAGGGTCTAGTGACACCCCTGATCTAAAGGTTTAGTTTCAATGACAGCAGGTATATGAATGAGAGGAGAGAAAAGCAATACTTAAGTGTTTTTTTTTGTTTGTTTGTTTGTTTGTTTGTTTGTTTGTTTGTTTGTTTGTTTGTTTGTTTGTTTTTTAGAGCAGATTCACCCTTAAGAGAGTAGAGAGCCAAGAAATGGATTTCATGTGCAGGACTGAATGGCAATCCTAAGCAGGATTTACCCTCAAGCTCAGGATCGGAAATCAGTACGGGGAAAATACAGAGATGGAAAGAGAAGAAAGAGGGATACTACCAAGAGTTTAAACTCTTTCTGTGTCACTCTCAAGTCACCTTTATTTACATAGCTTTACACAATACAGATTGTTTCAAAGCCGCTTTACAGGGATAAACAGGAAAATAATGATTCAATGATGCAAGCAGAGTTCAATTCTGTTGTAAAGCAGCTCTAAAAAGAAAATAGTGTCATTGTTCAGATGAGGTCAGTTCAGTGTTAATTCAATAATGTTTTAAGATCATCAAATAAAATGAGTTCAAATCAGCTTGGTAGAGCATCTTTAAAACAGGGGTCCTTGAAAGTGATGCTGACCTAAACACTGGGATCCTTATATCACACGCATATATGCACAAACATGTGCTTTATTGGGGCTTGCAAGAAAATCAGACCCATGCACTTTTGTGCCTTTTTTAGGAAAGAAAAAGCACCACTTTAGATGGTGCCCTTTACAGAATAAGATTTAAATGTACTGGGCCTTATTTGGAAAATAATTGAACCCGTGAAGCAAGTGAATGCTGATAAGATAATCAATCTGAGCATAGATGACCATAGAGACAATTTAGAGATGCTGCTTTTTTGTGAGATCTGCAGGACATACACTCACATATATTGTTATTTAACATTAGGGTGAATTAAAGTAATTAATCGCCATGTGGACTGAGAGGCTTGGCTATGGGGTGCTTCTTTTGTATGTCTATCAGATAATAATGATTTTGGTATTGAGTTTAGTTAATGGAGTGTGTGTGCTGAGTTATTCGACTGTGAAAGGGCTCCATTAGCTCGAAGATTGCTCCGTTATTTATTTGCTAAAATTGTTTTGATGAATCACAGTTTCGTTCTTTTATTCTTTTGTCCTGTTTCCCTCGCTTATTATTGACTTCAGGTGTGTCTTTACGGATCAGTTCACGATTTTCTTGGAGGTTTTAGAATGTCATTATGTCCTCTGTTGAGACTCTTTGCTCTTGGACTTCAGCAGGCTGTAAATAGCGTGCGTACTGATAAAACTTTTCAAATTTTGCAAATCAATTGTTTACTCTTTTAAAATGCATCATCATTAAACCTTAGATGCACAATCCCATTTATTGGACAGTCAGTGTCTAATAAAGAACAAACATCCAAATCCTTCTTAGTGCATGTGGTACAGCATGATTACAGTACATGATGGATCCAGGTACCTTTGTTTCCTGCAAAATGTTTATCGACGATGGCTTTGGCCTATGAATTGAAAATAAGTGCACTCAGTAGACAGTTGATCTGCCCAAAACTTGCAGCTGTGGGTGGTGATCCATTGCGCGGCACAGACCTCAACCCTCTCTTATGAACAGAAGCTGGAGTTTTGGGTGAATGGAGAACTTTAACATTATTAACCTTTGTGTTGATTGAGCAAATTGTGCAGAAATCCCATCAGGTGGGAGTGTTTTCTTTTCATGATTTATCATTAAACTCTTTATGAAACAACACACAAAATACAGATTTTTATTGGAGATTATGTTTATTTTTGTTAGGCTATATATATATATATATATATATATATAGCATATTAACTTTTATTTATTATTTACAAGTGTAAAATCATAAACCAACATAACAAAAGATGGATTCAACACAAGCTGAGCTTTCAAAAGTGAGAAATGGGGATGACAAAGGTAGACAAACAGACATGTAAAAGAGACACTTAATAGAAAGGTACAGTAAAAGAGCAAAGCGCACAGTACCAAATGCAGTGAGGGGGTGTGTGGGGGCCCTTGCCAGGGTTTGCCCTCTTGTCACTCTCTCAGCGTCTAATGGGAGTGATTGATTTTTCCGCCTGCTCTTATCGAGGGGAGCAGCCAGCATCAATAACAACGTGGAATTAGACACATAGCATCTCCCAGCTGAAAAGAGAGGAGGAACCGGGGGATCGGGTACGGCAGAACTGACTTGGAAGGGTAGATGGAGGGTGTCTGTTTATGTGCGCCTGTACTGAGCCTAAGTGTGCGATTAGATTAGAGATTTCTTATTCGAAGGTGCAGGCGAGCCTGATGTCGTCCTTTATGCTGCCAAATTCCACCCTTCTTTATCTTAAACTCATCATCGTTATAAAGCATAACAGCAGAGCTGGGAAAAGAGCTTAGGGAAAATCTTTAAGAGTGCAGCCATGAACTTGACTGTGTATTTTTCATATCTGTGTAATAATAATCTGTGATTGGTGTAGGCTCTGTTCTCAGCACAAGAGGCGGTGAGAAAAGCGGAAATTACCATGTTTCAGAAACGTGGCCGAACGTGTGGAAAAGGAGCTCAGTAATTGAATACTTTCACCAGACAAATTTCCCATTTTCCAATTTCCTGCCAGGCACGTTAGTAATTTTGCCATCTCATCTGTTATTCTGTTATTCCAGTGAGCCTTGGCTCCAGAGGCTTAATGCAATTTTTGGGAGGTAATTGGAAGGTACAGGTGCAGGGGGTTCATTTGCATTCACAGTTTCTGCATATCTAGGACAGCCACTTCAACATACAGTACAGCATGAGAGGAGAGCACATTCCCATGGATGTGCAATGCAAGACATCACTTAGTGACAAGGCGTCACTCCTTGACAAGGCGTCACATCACAATTAATGTTGAACAAATATAAACATAATTCCATCCAGTCAAACAGTTACTGTTTTTGACAGTCAAGGGTTTTTTTCAGTGTGGTTTGAAATCAGGATTAGAATGTACAAATATATCTGTGATGATGTGTTCATTGGTAAACAGACATTGGAGTGTGATTTCAGGCATTTCCTCTGTTTACTTCATCTGTTAAACTTCAACCAAATATTAGCTAGATTTACCTCGTCACATCACTAAAGCTGGTCCACCAGCTTAGTTGTCCTGCACTGTAAACTAAATGATTTTAAACAAGTTAAAGGGGTGGTTTACTGCTTTTTTCTTTGCATGTTTATGGGGTGCAATATAACATGTATTCATGTTTTTTTCTTTATTAAAAAGTCTTATTTTTCATAAAAATTAACCTTTATTATAAGCCGGTTTCTCCTCTGTCATTTAACCGGTTTACTTCCTGATTCTATGAAACCACTACCCCAGAAAAACAAAACAAAACACTGGGCTCAGATTGGTTAGTTTGGGCCGGTATATTGTGATTGGCTAAACGTGCACGTTGTCCGGAAAATTCATGCCGTTTTTTTTTTCAAAATTCATTTTTTTTACTTTATACACGTTTGTCTTACACAAAATAGCATCGAACCAACTGGCTTCTAAATACACAAACAGCGTTGGCACTGGTTTACGTTCTTGATCAAATCGAAAAATAACACCATAAAGAATATACATAAAAAATACATTTACAACATTAGTACATAGGCCTATACAAAATTCAGGTCCAAAATGTTTGTACGCGTTTGTCGCAGACACAAGATAGCATAACTAGTAGCCTAGTGGCTATAAAGCCAGCGCTGGCATTTGATAAAACTAAAACATTGCGTCTGAAAATATACATGCAAATACATTTAAAATGATTAAGTCTTAGCCTACTTACAGGTTGTGGTCCAACAACTGCTGCCTCTGATTTTAAAGTTGGAACTGCTTCATGTTTTAGTAACATTTTCTTGTTGAATCTGGCATTGAATTCGTGGAGATCCTGGAAGATGTATCTCTTAAACAGCGACCATGGGAAGCCCGAACACAGTATACCTGACAGCTGGGTGAACATAACACATTTTCGCCGCAGAAATATGGCCATGCCCTTTTTTTTTGCATATTGCGAAGGGAAGGGTTGATGCAAATGTGTGGGTTAGTTAAGTATAAAACCCGTTGTAGTCCCATTCGACAAGAACTTTTAAGAACTTTTCTACATGACTTGACATGAATCAATGCAGCTGCAGCTGCAGTCATGACTACCATCTGTTAATGCTTCATGGAATAAATACCATGTAAATGTTCACCTGCCCTCTGAGTCTTTCCGGTGAAACTATTTGGAAAGTGTGGCCATAACTGGAATTATCAACCTATGAACATACCATAGCCCTCTGAAGATTAAGTGTGTAATTTCTGACTCCCTAGTATCACCAAATGGATATAGTCAGAGCCACAGTATTAACACTCTTTACCACTCTAAAATCAGACTTTTTCTCAAATCAGATCTTTTCAGGCAGACTGTCTGCACTATTAATTGCAAGTGATCAAATGAGATTTGTGTGTCAAGACATAATCAACATATCAGCATGGGTTGCTTTAGTAACAACATAGGCGACAAGTATATGACAAGACTTTCAAACAGTGCAAGTTAAATGGAGGTGCATCATCTCACTCTCCAAGTAAGCACCCTGTCGAATCGCGGCGCAGAACTCCTCTGTCTCACACGAAAAACTCAGCAACAAAGGATACTAGTATATATGTATGAATGTATACATTTCTGGCATTTCCATCACTGGGTTTTGACATTGTCAAAAGACAGTTTGAAATCCAATTTGAACAGCCAGAACATCCAGACTGAGAAACAACTTTAAAAATCCTATCAGAATCACATTTCAACCCACATCCAAATATCAACTGAATGTTTTTTTTTGTTTTTTTTTTGCTGTCTAGACTTTCAAAAACCATACGTGTTTACTTATCGAACCAGGATTGAAGGAAGTATCGCTCACCATTAATGGATGATACAAATTTCTATATGCAAAGATATGTGCCCTAAAATGAAAGACAACATTTCCTGTTAAACGAAAAATACTACAGTATATTAGAGCCCTTTCTGTAAACATTTGGAAAGAAAGTTAAATCAGAAAGAGTTATCATTCCTCTGCACAAATCTCTAATTTGCAGGGCTGGTAACCCTGAATATTTCTCTCTATGGTGTCCTACAAAGCCGTGTACATTCCTCTTTTTTCCCTCTTTTATGGCACTGTAAAACGAATGATGTTGATAATATATTTGATAAATAGACAGAAGAGTAGAAAATACTCAGTCCTCTACCGCTCTGCTCACTGACCTTGCTTGTCTCCCTTCATTGTTTAATTTTTATTAGTGGACCTTTTGTTCTATGCAAAGGACATTTTATTCCAACCTGGCCCATTAGATAAAGGAGGGCACTGAATCCAACCTCCCCATCCTCCCAAAACAAAAGATTGCCTGCCCAAGGCCCAATCAGAGCACTTGAAACATGAAGCATTTCCTTTTGCTTGTAAGTCTCAAAGCCACACACACACACACACACACACACATATGCACACACTTGTAAGTTTCCCTATCTCTCCGACTGTCCTCAATCCAGTAAAATGCACAGCCATTGATCGGGCTAAACCTTGGGCCATATGTTCACTATCCACTCATTGGTTATGAGCTTCAGGTCTTTGGTCTGATAGGGCTCTTGTATGAAAAACACATATGCTTCTGTTCAGCCTCAGTATTAACCACTCAATTCTTCTACAGAATGAACAGAGGTCTGTATTATTCCAGCTTCTTTAGAGCTGGTAAAACTGTACTTAAACGCTCAAAAAATACAGCTATTAAAGAAAAAACCTTGGCAACATGCATTCCCCGCAAAGGCTTGCATGTGATTCAAAGAACTCATACAAAAAAAATAAAATGAACACGTCCATTGCTATCCTGAACTCAGCGGACATGGGCAAACCAGATATTACTACGTCAGTGTTAAAATAATATTGGTGGCCTTATGTGATATTTTAAAGGGCACAGACAGGAACGTTCACAAGTCTGAGAACACTAGTAGCGAGTGAAAATCTTGTATTTTTCTATTTTTCATTACAAATGATGTAATTTAGAGAAAAATTTAATTGAAATAAGAATTAAAAAATATAGCATGCCGCTCTATTGCTTTGATGACAGCATCACTGAAGCGCATGACCTCAACAAGACTTTTAACAAAATATAAATCAAATAAATGCTGTTATTTTGAAAGTTATCCATCAAAGTATCCTGGAAAAAAAAGGATCACAATTTCAAAAATAAATAAATAAATAAAATGTTCAACAATGATAACAGAGAAATTTTGAGCATTTTAGAATGATTTCTGAAAGATCATGCGACACTGAAGACTGGAGTAATGATTTAACATCACAGGAATAAATTACACTGAATATATAATAAAATAGAAACTTTTTTTACAACATTTCAAAGTATTTCTGTATTTTTGATCAACTTTTGAACGGTAGTGTACATTTATTCAATGTTTAATGTAAAATACTAAATATATGCTTTTATCATTAGTTCAAAGCTGAACTGCACTATAATTTCTATTTATTGGTCTCCTTTAACCTGAATATAAACTGATGGTAAGTAATGACATGCAAACATGTTCAACATTTTGTTTCATTTGTTTATATGCTCATTCACTTTGCTTGCGTTTGTTTGCTTGTTTTTGCATGATGACCTTAGGAGAATTTTTCTTTAATACCCACATAATTGGTAAGCAGCAGCAGCAGCAACACCCATGACAGGATGCAGCTGATTGGCTGAGAACATGCATGCAGGCCTGCAGGCATCCAGATATGGGTGCGAAGTGAGTAATAATTTCAGCACAAATCTTGCACCCTGTGTTGTCGTGACCCTTCCCAATCCCCAAATCCATGGTACCCTACTGTTAAGAGTCCCTAGAATACACCTATCGTGGAACACACACCCCTCCAATTTCCCTTAAGTGTGCACACACACACACATCTCACCCACCCACCCATCCATACACACAGACAAAGACCATCTTTGTTCACCCCGCTGTGCTCCATGTCTTTTGAGATGGGCTGAAACTGCTCGTTAAAATCTGTGACATCTATTGGGGAGATCGACCCCCTATTGCTCACGGTTTACAACTCTCCCCCACCTCGTCCAACACCCCCCTGGAAGAAAAGAGAAGCACAGCCTTCCACACAAGAAAAGCGGCCAAGAATTCCAACGACAGCAGATGACTTCTTGAATGAGAGAGCTTTATTAGCAGTCAGATTCGGAACAGACCTCCCTCGTGCAAGTTGACAGTCCCAGCAGCCTCAGTGTCAGCACTGGGGACGCTCTCATCATTGAAGTCCATCAGAGCCGAGACTGAGAACACCAGCTCTGCTTCATTCCCAGGCTGCTCCACTCATTCAATCAATACATTAATCTCCCAGTTAAACACCAAATGAATACGTCAACGGAGGGTGACAATTAATGCAGCACCTCGTTTGGTATCGGGCCACTCTGTTATCGGGATCAACGAGGAAGGCTGTTAAAGCAGCATCTTTTCACAGCTTCGAAATCAATTAACTCTGCAATCAACTTCTAATGAGAAAAACAAAGATTTCTTTTTACATTGATTTCATCCCCTCAAAAGAGTTGGTGTGAGAACACAATAGGCTACGTTTTAAATGCGTTTAATTACAATTTCTAAAGCTATGAAATTGTGTGCCTTTTATAATCTCAAAGCAGATGTTATGATTGGACACAGTGGACAAAGTTTGGCGCAAAGTGGTTGACAATCTGAAATTTTAGTTCACCCTTGAATAAAATTCTGTCATCTTTCACTCATTTACTTTTTTCTCATTAAAATGAAACTAAAAATGACTAAAATGACTAAAATGAATAAAAAAAAGTTCTTCTAGTAAATAATGACTTAATTTTAAGGGTGAACTATTCCACTTGTGGACTTATCGGGTATCACTCGCGGACAGCAGGTGATGAAAAAGATGTGATGCTAAGAAAGAGAGTGCATCTGATGTTCTCTCTCCCAAATTCGTTCAAACTTTGGCATAACATCATACTTGTCAGAGGTGACAAATGCTGCAACCCTGAACAAAAGGTTCAAACCAATAGAAAAGGAAGCTTGTGTCTGTAGCAAGAAGGACAGTCGCCATGGGGGGAGAGGTGAGACGTGCGTCAACATCACTAGGACATTTATGTCCCATACCTGGATAAACCGCATCCATCCTGTTGGCTCCACTCCTCATAAACCTCTGAGGTCACCTGATCTGGGATGAAAGAGTGCTCGAGGACTCCGATGAGCACACGGAAGGAAAGCACTTCCAGGCCGGTGTGATGGACAGCTAGTGATTAGGAGGAGCAAGAGGTTAAGTTACAAACCGCCCACACCTACAAAGATACTGCAAGAATGACACACATACTCTCATTTACAAGGCAAAACCGTAGGCTACCCTCCCTGTGTCACACATGCTGACTGACACAGACGTGCTCACATGGAGTCTTGTGCACAGAGAGGAAAGTCTTGCTTTTATACTCCATACATCAAGACTTCAGTTCCTCAAGGATCAACAATAAGGTACAACAGTGTGGTTCCACGAAGTAAAAAACCCATTTATTTTCACCAAAGAGAAATATATTTTTAGCGATAATGTGTCAAAACTTTTCAAACCTAACATGATTTCTGAGGTGAAGTGAAGATAAATGTGTCTGTAGAAGCTACAAGTCAATGTGATTTCAACTTCTGAAGTGAATTACACAACCCATGATTCTAAAGTGGACACACAGTGAAGTCGCTGTTTTGTGGCAAGAGTGGCTCCTGCTGCTGCACACATAAAGCACTGAAAATAACATAATCAAATAAGTTATACCCTACGGTTCAAAAGTTTGAAAGTACGATTTTTTTAAGGAGTTAATACTTTTGGGCACCAAGGATGCATCAAATTGATAAAAAGTAGTGTAAAGATTTTTTCTGTTCTTTTAAGCTTTCTGTTCATCAAAGAATCCTGAAAAAGTTAGTATAATGGTTTTAACATTATCTCAAAGCATCAAACAACTATTTACAACATTGCTGATAATAAACATTCCTTGAGCAGAAAATCAGCATATTAGAATGATTTCATTCACACTGAAGAATGGAGAAATGATGCTTCAAATTTTGCTTTGACATCACATTAAATTTAATGTGCACACATTACAGTACATTTACAGCAGGATTATATTTAATATATATTCTAAAAATTGAAACTGTAATTTCAAATTGCATTAATATGTTGTAATATTACTTATTTATTTCATATATAATCAATTACATACAGTCCCTTCTTTTATACTGTTGTTGTTTATACAATTACATTGTTCACAATGCTTCCTCAGTTGAGTTGTTTATTTCATCATAACAGACGTTAAAAGACCATGAACCTTGATCTGCAACATGTCTCATTATTACAATCACACATCAATGCAGAAATCAGATAATTAGGTAATTTCTGTATTAGGACATGAGCCTGAAAGGTATAGGCTGACTCTGTGTGTCTCAATACCTATAATTATGACGTCTAAGCTCTGGACCCTTTTGACAGAGCTGTCACGGTGAAACTATCATCGCTGACACCTGCTGCGTCCATATAGCGTGATGATGAGAGGTTGACATTTCTACACGGACCAAGAAGATGGTCTGCTGAGATATGAACAGCAAATACCCATAACACACACTTTTTTAAATGTGTGGTATCAACGGTGCTTTTTTTTAAGTGCGTGAGCATTCACCTGTGGAAAATGACAAAAAGAGAGAGATTATTTTGCACAGTATATATTATAGCTATACTGTTTTGTCAGTACAAATGTATCACTATTTCGGAGAGACGGGGGCTAGTTGCCAAAATGGCTATATCTGAATTACTATAAGGTTACTATAACCTCCAATAGGCTTTTTTTAATGGAAGGTTACATCATCACAACTTAGCCTATAAAAGGTAACAACATACCCCATTATTGACAATAACTGAATAAATAAAAATATTGAAGGAAAGCAGGAACGGCGTCTGGCACAGACAGGTGCATGAGAATTTACGTTGGGGCGGCAACAGCAGAGTGGTGGCTCAGTTTTCCAGATGGTTCCTCTGGAGGCATATTATCTGCTCCATCACAGTAGGCTGAACCTGAGACTGTTGAAGTGTGTATGGGGGGCTGTAAATACTGTGGGCAGTTCGGTGCCACAATGATGCTCCCAACCCTGCAGCCTGTAAGTGATCCTTACCTGGCCTGTCCCAGCTGTGGGGTAGGCTTTCCACCCCCCTCCGCCAGCCTAGTCATGGGATAGGTCTGCTGCCTTTATCCCCACAGTTTCTCTATCCCACCACAGGATAAACTTACTGCTAAATGACAGGGTTGGCCCGCTCCCCGGGTAGTTGCACCACCAGAATAACTGGGCAGGAAAAGCATGTGACATACTTGTGCACCTCTAGATGTGTGGGTATAGGATAAAGATAAACAAACACACTTTGATTAGTCTCGAAGTCGCATGTTTGATTGTCAAGTCGAGCACGCTGAAGTACGTGTAATTCTTTTCAGCGCCCTTATAAATGAATAACTAGCACGCACAGGCCCCTTCCCTTTTTGATTTGCAGCCTTATCTGTTTCCCTGGAGTTCACTAATTACACAGCGTCTACGGTTTCAGCGGGCATGTTTGATATGAGTTTATCTGAGCTGTCCGTCAAGCAATTAAGGTCAGCGTTCAGCACTCTCTCAATAGCACAGTCACGGCCTCAGCAAGCAGGGAACGGATCAGACCAGCTCAGATCAGGTGAGGTCTCCGGTACTAGGTTTCCACTCCTGCCGTCCCACCATGACAACACACAATGGCTGTGATCAACGTTGTACCTACATGACTGTTCACCCTGAGCGACCCGTCCTAATAGGCTATTAATGCCCGTGTGGCCTCAGACAGTTCAGTGAGTACATTTACATGTTTAGTTATAATCAAACTAAAGCGGGTTTTTATGTCGTCAGGTTTTAACAGTGACTTCTGTGTGAGCTGCGCTTCGTACATTGATACACTATTGATAATGGACGATGGTCTTTATTGCCATCTGCACAAAAGTTTGTTGATATTTCACTAATGAAACTGCACCTTTACCAAAAGAATAATTATTGGTATAGTCAGACTGAAATCAACATTTTAAAGTGTAGGAATATTGCAGGTTCAGTACAATTTAACCTCGATCGACAACAATTGTAGAATAAATACCTCCCAAAAAATTGTTCCTTTTCTTCAAAGAAAGCATTATTCAGGGTTAAAGTGAGGCACTTACAATGGAAGGGAATGTGGCCAAGCCGTCAATGTTAAATAGGCTTGTAGGTAGGCTTTAGGCACAAGACATAAACAAAACACGATTTTAGTATAAAAATCGCTTACTAACCTGTTTCATGTACACTAAAACCACTGAAAAGCTCAAATGACCACATGTTTTAACAGAAGAATTCATGCAAGTTTCACTTTTCTAACTTTAAATCTAACCAAAAATTGGAGAGAGAACAAGAAATGAGAAGAAATATTTATTTATTTATTTTTTGGTCAAAAACTGTCTACTGAGTTTAACTAGAATCATTTCTCTCAAGGTCTGAAGCATTCGGATGGGAGTAGTTTGAGTTTGTACATTATATAACTGTCTTTCATTTAATAAAACGTGGAACATCATGATGAGGCAAGATGCAGTCTGTTCCTTTCAACTTGAGGTAGTCTCAGGTGAGGCTCTTCAATAACTCTTGGCTGAACAGTCGTATAAAACGATGCGACTGTGTGTGGTCAGACAGTAATAAATTAACACGAGTAAGACATTCGCTCTTCAATGGTGTGGATTGTCTGAACAGTTTCAGTGTGTTAGGAGTGGTCACATTCACTGTGTGTGTGTGTGTGTCTGAAGCTTCATGTGATCTGTGACATGCTGTGTTGAACACAAGATTAACTAGGTGACACTGTGATAGCCGGGCATCGTGAAACACACACGAGTCCTCTTTCAAAACAAGACTCATCTTCCTCTACTCTCCATCCCTCTCACTACAGTCGTTCTGTATTTCGGACATACATTTGTATTTGGTGAGTCATACAGATGGTATGGATGACGTCTCACCTGCTAATTTATTGTGACACCAAACAGGAATTTAAAATTTGAAATTGACAATGACTGGTCTATTAGTGGGCACAGAAATATTGGTCTTAAAATTATCCTTAAAATGCTTTTTTGATTTGGTAGAACTAATTTTTTAACACTTTACAGCTACATGTATATTGTATATGGATCTACATGCAATGTGAGCACCTGTGGTGTTTGTTTTCTAAGATGCCAGGTGCACAGCACTCAGAAACGAGAAATAAACTTCAGCCAGCATGATAACTTCATGGCTGGTGTGTATGTGTCAGATTACACCGCAAGAGTTTTTTTTTTTTTTTTTTTGCACATATGTCTACATGCCATTACTGTTCAGAAAATCTTCAGGTGACAGGCTGCTGCTTTTCCTTTGCCAATATATTTTATCATATTAACATCAAATTTACACAGCAAAGATGGCACAAGCGCTTCTTAAGTGGCAATTAGGTTTCTCTACACAGACAGTTAATGCTGCTCAGAGCTGGCATAAATGCATTTACACAGCAAGTTTAACTGTATACTGCTAAACAGTGTTAAGTGTAATGCACTACCAAGTAATTAATTACTGTGATTTAATTAGTTTTCCCCTGAAAAGTAATGTAAGGGATTACTCTTAATTTTTTTTTAAATTTACTTTAAATTTAGTTTCTTCTGATGTAATTGCATCAAATACTGTAAAGACTTAAGAACAGTTCTATATAAAACAATGATTAAACATCAAACATTGTAACATTAGATGTTAAATTATGCTTTCAACGTAACCTTATTAACCGTATTTTTATCTATTAAAATACATTGGTCAGTACAAGAATAATTTATACAATTTTATGCTAACTATATGGATGAAATAAAACAGCAGTTTAACATCTATCCTTGTATTTTTCAACTGATCGAGGTTAGTATGTTGTATTTAGAAAGTAATTAATAGTTAATTAATAGAATAGTTTTTACATGAAATCACAGTGTTATACTCCTATTTCTCTTTACAGTAAATAACTCTGATTCCCATTGCATCATGGGAATTTTCTGTGATGTAAAACACCACATACAGAGACTTAATGTATTTTTTTTTAAATTTGCTGTGGCCTATACTACTTTATTTGACGTAACGGTCTCTCTGACTGGCACCATTCCTTCGTGCTTTATATTTCTAAGGATATTTCTAAGTATTTCTAAGGATACTGGATAAGGCACAAATTTATATAATTTTTGCCTTATCCAGAGGCTGTCTATATTGGATACATTGAAGCGACCGGACCATTAATGCAAAATGCAATCCTGTTTGTCCCTTCTCAGAAATAGCGTACGCGCTTGGACTGGGAGTACCCTACGTCATAAATATAACAGGGCATCACTATTCACTAGTCTGGGATTTGTCATGTCACGCCAGAGCATCCAGTGTTAGTGGTGGGCAGATTGAGGCATTGTGGAACACTGAAAGATTTGAAGAAAATCTGCCATATTGTGTCGAGGCTTCGAAACAATCCAACACCTGTCTCCCTAGTGGTCAGAACAGGGTAAATGCTACAAAACTTGGGCCAAACATGCATAAAAACACCCTTTACAAATCTTTTATTATTTTATTTAAGCATTTATTAAGATTATCAAGTATGTTCTTTTATCAGTTGTCATGGTTTGTTTTGTTTGTTTTATGAATGGCTCAGCTAAACAGGCCAATAAGAGACTTAAATCCATTATTAATTTTAATTATACTAATGTCTGGTTAAAACATCTAAAAAAATTATAAGACTGATCAGAGATCAGGTAAAACCATGATAAAAACCCACAGACACTAGTTCATTGATTCTTAGTGACTCAGAGATCTTCTCCCAGTGTGAACAATTGAAATTTCGAAGGGTTTTGAAACAGTTATGACATAGTGAAGCCGGAACAAAAGATCCGTAAAGGTTTCGAAGCTTTATGAAGCAGTGTTTTAAATACACCAATGAGCAATGTGAAATTCTGTTTTGGTTGTAGCTATTGTTAGCATTGTAGGCTCACACGTAGGTTTACTATTGGCCGACGCTGGTCGTGTGTGAAGCGTGTAATGTACAAAAAGTATTCTCGTTGCTTGATAAAATTAAGATTGAGCCACTGTAGTCACTCGGACTATTTTAATGTCTTTAATAACTTTTCTGGGCTGGCAAGTTTCAATCTCTTAGAAGCCTATGGAGGAGTGATCCAGCTCTCAGATTTAATCAAAAATATCTTAATTTGTTTTCCAAAGATGAATGAAAGTCTTACGGGGCTGGAACAACATGAGGGCGAGTAATTACTGACAGAATTTTCATTTTTGGGTGAACTAACCCTTTAAGTTTAACAAACTGCCCCACTCTATTCGATTATTTTTTGTTCACAATGCTTTATGGGATTTTTAGACTAAAGCTGATAAGTACACAGTCTTGTTTGTATTTTTGTCTGATTTTCAAAATACTTTTTTGTTTAAATCAAAGTTTATGAGCTGATTGTCTTGGTTCATAGCTTATAGATAACAAGGACTTTTTTAAAATCCCTATGGGAAAATTAATGGAAAAATGTGTTGCAGCGTGATATTGTTACATATTGTTGGTCTTGTGTTGGTCTTGTTGCTATGCCGACTGTTTTGTACATTCTAATTAGGGCCGAGCACCGATGTTGTGAGGACCCTCTTGTAATTGCTCTGTTTTGGACTATTTTATTTCTTAGCGGTGGCTATGGTAAACAGAGGACAAATTCTCAAATAATTTCAACTCAAAATGACATATGAAGAGTTCAGATGCAAAAGCCTCTAAGTGCCATTTGAAATTTTCTTCTAAAATGATCATTTTTATCAAGCTTTTATATTTAAGTTCAGTAATTTCACTTAAATTGCCATTTAAGTGAAATTACTGAACTTAAATATACAAGCTTGAAAAAATGGTAATTTTAGAAGAACATTTCAAATGGCATTTAGAGGCTTTGACATCTGAACTCTTCATATATTCATTTATTTAGGTAGCAGCATAGTAAGCTGGATAATGAGCAATTCATACAGAAAAATAAACCCATTCAAGGCGATACAAGATCTGTCTGTGTTCAGGAAGAAAAAAGAAAGAATCACTTTGTTTCATTACTGGTCCATACTTACTGCCGATTTGGAATTAGTGAACAAATGATGAGTACATTAACATTTACATTCAGTCATTTAGCAGACGCTTTCATCCAAAGCGACTTACTGAGGACTAAACCAAGCAAGTTTAGTCCTCATAGGATCAGGATGTTCGAAAACAATAGCTTCCTCTCCCACATGGAATTCAGAGAAATTAGTGAAAAATAGCCAGTAAAAACAGCAACCTGAAGGGTACGAGTAAAAAGCGTGAATATGTAGGGGGCGTATTGAAAGGCAGGCTAATATTCAGAAACAACAGGAAATGAAGGCAATATCTCATCATGGCCTATGAGCACATGGTGGGACTCAAAAATGAGTCTTGATTGTACTGAGCAATTTGGATCTCAGCAGAGCACTCAATTAAGGCGAGCGATTAACAGCGGATCTGACTTGCCCTGCTCCCTGTGATGTCATCGTTCGCGGAGTGTGGCAGCCATAGCAGGTGTCTGATTTGACCAAAGCACTGGCCAGCAGCTTATATCATTAATAAAGCCCAAGACTCAACCTATCAACACTGCAGAACATTCCATTTTATGCCATTTTCTCCACATGAGGCTTTCCTTTCTCCTGTTTTGCTTTTAAATGTAATCCTACAAGAACCCATACTTCAAACCAACATGGCTCCTGAATTAATTTTGCAGTAGACTTTTCAATGTAATGCAAAATGATTCAATAATCAGACTTCATTTTCAGGGGACCTTTTAGAAACATAAAATGTGCCATGATTTGGTCTCCAGTGGCCATTTTCGCTCTTAAAGTTTAGTCAAAGTGCCCTAAGATTTCATTTAATTAGTCTAGTTAAGTTTGTCGTGGCTTTTCGGACAGATTCGGCATAGTGAAACGTAAACCACATTTCTCTCGCAGTTTATGAAAAAATAAGCTCTGTGACAGCATAGCGCTCGGTTTTCCTTTTGTGCGAGACAAACTAAAATGGTGTGTGTAATTGCCAGTGTGTGCAGTTTGCAGAGTCGACCAGCGTGCACTGTACCTCCTTCAAACGTCTTCCCAGTCAATGGAAAAACAAAGGTCAGGACTCTGGAAATGTCACTCAGTCCCTGGCTCGGCACTTAGAGGTCCAAGGGAACCCGGAGGGGGGGCTTGGCCTGGCTGCAGGTTCCGGGGGGACAGAATAATGTGTCACACGGCTGCCGCTGCTTCCTCTTCCCCTGGTGGTTGGGGGCAGGCAGAGAGGCACGGTGGGGGCTCATTGTTACACTGCCTTTTCCATCAGCTGTCAGGAGAGCAGGGGGCCTGGCTAAATGGGCACTCTAAAATACTGCACGCCAGGGAGTTGGCCCTCTCAAAAATATACAGTATACCTAGCAAGCAGAAAGGAGAGATTTGAAGCTTTCATATTTAATCACAAAAATGACATTTATACATTATGCGTAATAGCACTCCTTATGCCCTAATTTTCACTTCGTTCATATGTGCTTGTTTGTCAACACTTGTATCAGGGCTTAGGAATGTGTACTGTGCCGTTGGTAAAAACACTTGAACAAACAAAACTATTATTTCAACAAGTCCCAGGAAATCATGCTGCTTATCCATAATACTTGGATCACTGTAACCTTTCAAAAGCACCGCAAACTAATAAGAGAGAATATGCCATCCATGAGTGCCCTTTCACTATCACACAATTTCCACATAGAGCTAAAAAAGGTAAAAGAAGGAACCAGAGCCTCAAACATTATATTCGGAATAACTGCAGACAGAGGGTGAAAAAAAACAGACTGTCCTTCCATGCAATGAGGACTGGAAACAAGTGAGAGAAACAGAGAAGGGAGTGTGAGAGCGAGAGCTGATCAGATGATTATTTCAGCCGAGCAGGATAAGTGGTTGAAACGGAGCCGTGTTTGTCGCTGCACTGCGGGTGATCAAGGTGAAGAAGGAGAAAAGGGTCGGCCACGCCCCCGAGCACACCTGAGATTGCGTTACCTGCCGTCTCTCAAGCGTCATACTGGGAGCGTGGAAACCCGAGTGCAGCCACGAGAAGAAATCTGGCCGTCAGTCAAGTGCTTTTGTTTGCAGTTCTACGAACAGGCCGGATCTGGTTTCTCTGCTCCAGAAACAAGGAACCTAACCAGAGGAACAGCAGAAGAGCATTTGAATACTGTCAATACAAACTACAAATTTCCCTGACTAAATCATTTGTCACTACAGAACAGACCTGGTCTGGAAACTTGAATGATAAAAAAAGCCACTATTTATTTTGAATGTATCAAGGTCAGTGTCTTCTATATTGCATCTTCATTTGATCGTTTCTGATTCAGCTTAGTTCAATTATATTTTCACCTTACACAATTTAAAACATCTTTTCAATGACAATGAAGGATGGAGGCAAGATATCACAGAGTTCTGGCAAATATCCACAATGTCAATGCGAGTAAGCTTTGTCTTTATAAACACCGTGGGCTACTGTTCATCAAAATCAGGATGTGAACACAATGTAATGTCAGGAATGCTTCACGGTCATATTGAATTCAGAGCGACTTTAAATAATTGAATTACCTAATCATCTGCAGCCATTCCTGGGGGAAGGAAAATACCTTTGAAGCTATTAGCAAGCTCACTTTTCATATTTGTAGATGTGAAAAGAAAATACTTAATAAAGTCACTCTCATATTCTAAAGTCATAAATCCTGAGTGATTTATGTGGATGCAATTGAGGCAACTCAAATTTGATATTTAGAAGCATCAGTACCATCTTTTGATTTGGGGTTTTATATTGCCCCTTCTTTAAATAGACCCATTAAGGAACAGCTGGACATTACTGGACAAAAAAAAGTGATGAGAGAAAAACAAGGCACTGATATAGAGAAGGAGGGAATACGGTAGAACAGAGTGACGGAAATGAAGCATCTGATGTAATAGGACACTGTAAGTAGGCAAGTGAAAGCCTCCTCCTTTCCTCCCTTAGGGATAATTGTTGTTTAGATATACTTTTACCCATGTCTCACTCTCAGGTTATGTTTATACAACTTGTTATTGTGGTTTCTCTTCCTTTTCTCCCTCATTTCCATCTCCCTGTTCCTCCTCTTCTTTGTACTTTCTTGCTAGGGGAAAATCTGCGAGGCTTGCTCACCAGTGCCAGCAACAGTTAATCCTTTTCCAAAGCACCTTAACTATGCTGGGAATTCTGCAGATGCTAAATAAAACAACGGGAACAACCATGCACTTAACACCAGCTCACGCTGGCAAGAGTGCCTCTGTCTTCAGATGCTCCGTTTTTTCATAAGTAGTTCAAAACAATCTGCTGTTGTGTGATAACTGTGTGTTTCTCTTGAGTGAGCTGGTAGCAGGGCCGCGCTAGGTTCAGCAGCACCGCCTCTAATCCCATTATGGCCGTTCACCTCAGATTACATTAAATAAATCAGGAAATATGCAAGGAGGAAATAAGATGTTTCTGTGCATTAGTTGGTCAAGCATTGATGACTGTCATATACATATTTTCAGACAGTTATATGTAAAAAAATAACCCCCCAAAAAACAGAATTTTTTTATTAATTTATTAGTTTTTTTTATATATATATATAAAATGGATCAAAAGTGACAGTAAATACAATTATAATTACTGCAAAAAAAAAAAAGTTTATTTCTAATAATTGGTGTTCTTTTAAATTTTCTATTCATCAAAGAATCGTGCATTTTTTTATCATCCTTTTCAATATATTAAGCTGCAAAACTGTTTGACATTAATAATATTAATAAATGTTTCTTGAGCTACAAAACAGCATGTTAGAGTGATTTCTTAAAGGGATACTCCACTTTTTTTTTGGAAATAGGCTCATTTTACAACTCCCCCAGAGTTAAACAGTTGAGGTTTATCGTTTTAGAATCCATTCAGATGAGTTTCTGATATTTAGAAGAACATCAGTAACCAGACAGTTTCTGGTCTCATTGACTTTCATAGTATATTTTTTCCCTGCTATGGAA
>JAOTRC010000043.1:18744108-18761486 GCA_027497675.1 Cyprinella lutrensis
GAGAGAGAGAGAGAGAGAGAGAGAGAGAGAGAGAGAGAGAGAGAGAGAGAGAGAGAGAGAGAGAGAGAGTAAAGGTACGAAATAGTAGTTTATTAAACAAGCAGTTTGCCTTGCCTTGAAAATTTCATAGCCTTGTATTGGTCATCTAGCATTTTTTTTAGATAAAGCAGTCTAGACTTTTTGAACAGCAGTCGTTTTATAATGGTAATTGGATTCTCAGTGATGCACAACAACTTGAGAAAATCTGTGAAAAGCAATCCCATGAGTGCATCACTAAATTAGTCCACTGAATTAGCCTACTGTTTGCTCTTCCGAGCAATAATGACGCAATTCAGACAAAAATTGTATACTGAAACTTAAGGGGCTGATTTACATGCGACAATGTATGTCGGGCCCCTTTCCGTGTCTGCCGCGGCTAAAAGAGAATGTTGGTCACGGTGCGGAACAAATAATTTATAATTAGCAGAAAGACAGCAACATTTTGCTAAATAAAAGTTGGAACAAAGTTGCTTTTTCGTGGCGTTGTGCATATGCTTAAATTACTGCTCCGGAATCGCAGACTGCAGAAATTACGGCGCAGCATCTCGGCTCTTGGAAGGGCGCAGGATTAAGAGGCAGCAAGATTGTTAAACATGTCAACGTGTAATTGCACGATAAGGCCCTCGCGAGGAATTTATTGGCCCAGTTGCTATTTCTATTCCTCCCTAATCTCGTTCAGCACATTCGTTCCGTGCAATCTGTCTCCGTAATCTTCTGTGACAGAGCAGCGACCAATAGCAGAGTACCGGGTTTTTTGGAGAAGGGAGAAAATATGCAGAGGCGTGATAAAGTGATGCTAATTATCCCCATTTAGGACAGCGAGTGCAAGAGATCGGGAGTTTTCATACGAGCCAGCAGTGTTGATGGCTTCCCAGCACAGAATATATCGGTGGCTACAAGATAAGGGTATCGCACGTTGAGACGATTTATTGGTTCGAGTCCACCACCACCCCTCCCACCTCGAACTCCATCCCATCCTTTTCACCCATCCCACCCCGCGTGCCTTCCCGTCTTTTGGCGGAGTGGTAAATTATTTTTGGTTAAATTTACCAGAATGCTTCTCTTTAACCTGGCAAGTGCCGTGACTTGGTTCTCCGCCTCTTTATTTTCGGTGCTTAATCCGTGTAGTTTTCCATCTGGAGATAAATGGCTCCTGAGTGGACATTCTTATATGGGCTAGTAGTGGAGTGGAAATGAAATTGTGTTCAGAATAATTGACCGTTTAATGTAATATCTGTTTTCATGAAAGAAACGTGCTGAAATAAAGCAGACACACTTTAAAAAATATTGGGTTGTTTTAACCCAATTTTGCGTCAAACATGTGGTTAAAAATGCAATTTACAAATTTAAAACAATGGCTGGGTTTGTCCAGTTGACCCAAATTTGGTGTCACTATTTAGTGCTTTGTAAAACAACAAACAAACAAACAAAAAATACTATCGAGATTGCGCAAATTATGACGTAACAGTTTTAGCACTCCTGACTCTGTTCTGCTTCATATTTATTTCAAGTGCGTGAAGTGGCACTTGCAGATTTGAAGGCCTCACATGCGCATCCAAACGAGAAAGGGGACGTCTGGTACCATAGTTTGTTGCGGCTTTGCACTTCCGACACTTGTTGCTAAACTAGCCCCATGACAGCAGGTAATTGCAATAACCTTTGACTTTCTGTCCCAGAGGTCAGTGTGTCTGCTGGCAGATCCAGGTCACTGTTAAACACCCTTTTGCCCCTGCTTCAGATCACATTATGTTCAGCCACATTTCTTCACACGCAGGGACTCGAGAATAAAATCGCAACAAAACTAGGAAATGAAAGCGTTCACACTTTTCATATAATAAGAGACCATGTTACTACAATACAAACACGTGTTTTGATTAATATCTGGGCCTACTCAAACACGTTTCATGTGTGAATTGAAATCTACTTTAAACACATTAGCATTCACTGTCAAAAATATTATAAACATCTCGTGTGAAAAAAACTTTTTACATACGTTTTTAAACACGCAGATGTAGTCATGGCGGATTCATTTTCAAAACTAATTAAATTCAAAACTTACCCAACAAAATGATTCATAGCCAACTCATGGTTAAAAAAAATAAGGTTTGCTACAGAGGTAAACGTGTCAGTTAAACAATACAACTTTTGAACTGCAAATATTATAGACGAACTGACAAAGTTAACGCAATTCCAGTGCAATTTCAAACCAACCTGATACAAGTATAATAATAATTTGTTTTCAATTAGGCTACACAAAATTATAGGCACCATTCAAAGTCTACAATTGAAGAAGCAATTGTGAACTTATAGTAAACAGCTACAGTCTAATTATATAAGAAAAAAAGCTATTTAAATTATGAATAAACATATTTGAAATACCTTTAAATTAGTGATATATAAATTTTCAAGACGACTTTAACAACAATGAAGTTATAATATTTGCATTCATGCAATACAATAATTATAATTTTATTCTCTATTTTTCTCTAGTCTAATTATTGTTTTAAAAAAAATATTATCCATGTATTATTAATTTAGTTTACCATGACGGCTTATTAATAAGGCAATTACACTTAAATAAAATGACTCAAATGAAAAATGAATGACAAAAGTAGGCCTACGACACATATTTAAAATAATCATTAAAGGTCTCATGCCTATATAAAATTATATTCCCACAAATGGTTGTATTTATTGTAATATATTACGGATAAGACCAAGTGTAACCTATTTAGAAAATACGTTTTCCCAGTTTTGACACTTTCAAAGATCTCATTAGTAGCACGTCGAAGCTTGTAGCCTAAAATACACATTAAAAATAAAAGGGCTTAAAGCAAAATAAAGTATTAGCCTACCTGCCGACTAATATTTTGTCTTTAATCCACGAAGAGAAAGAGTCTACTAGAAAGTGTAGTAAATCAAACACATGCTAGCTGACAAAGTCTGTAACAAAACTAACACCAATTTAGGGCAGAGTAACTTTTTCTCCAATTTTATTTAGACCATGAATCAACGCAAGGTTAAGATTTGAACTGGCAGGAATGCATGTCACAAATTATGTACAGCAGCAGTGACGTGCCAGTCTTTTGAAATATTAAAACTTATTCACAATTTACAAGAAATATTACAACATAAATCTGGTACATTAATTCACGTATACAAACGTTTTGGTAAATGTAATAAGCAGAAAACTCTTTATGGGCTCTCAAAAACATTTCATTGTGTTATTCACGCTAGACTTTTGTTATTATCAACTCAAAAGTCAATTTGCACAGAAACTTAAATATTTAAAGGATAACAGTGTGTCGCATATTTCTTGGCGTGGCCAGAAACGCTGTCAGAATCATTTTAAAAGACGTCATATTTAAACAATGTTTCACTGAATGTGATGCATTTCATTAGATCTCAATTTCTCTCCAAACTGCAATCGAAACAATATTTACCTTTAATTTACAATAACATCGTAAAACAATCTGTACTAAAGTAGTTTAATGACAATCTAAAAAAACAAGAAAAAAAGAAGAAGAGGTAAATATTTTTGGTGGAGTGTTACCCATCACTTTCCATCAGCTGTTTCAAATATGCGTCAATGGGACAGTTCCATTTACTCCGGCAGTTGTGCTCTGATAGTGCTGCGGTAAGGCATGCAGTCTGCTCTGCACAGACGGATCCCCGGACTCTCCGGTCGGTAAATACATGCTTATCATCTCTCTCAAGTCTCCGGTGCAGGGGACTCGGGAGTGTGTGGTAACCGGAGGGCTTATATTGGGTTCGGACTTCACGAGCGAGCTCAGCGTGCCGATGGCCGCAGAAGTGGCGACGCTGGAGTTTTGATGCTGCGCGTATGATATCCCACCGTAGCCGGACGGAGAAGCGCTCATGTAGCTCTGGGAGTTCGAGATGGGGCTGTACTGAAGAGCTGTCATGTCGTAGCGGTGCATGGGCTGAGGATTGTGCGGGTGATGGTGATGAGCGTGGTGATGGTGAGACCCACTACCTGGGTGCTGGCTATAAGCGAGCTGAGCCTCCTGCATCATCGCAGCCGCTGCTGCCGCGGCGGCCACCTGTCCGGAGTAAGTGCCGTTCGCCCAGCCGTTCATGTGTGCGTAGCCGGCGCTGGCCGAGCCTCCGTGACCGCCAGGACTCTCCAACCTCTGGCCGACCCCTGCAGGATTCATTCCGACCCCGCCACCTGCACCGCCGAGCAAGCCGCCAGCCAACGAGTACTTGTCCTTTTTTAGCAGGGTCTTGGTTTTGCGCCTCGGTCTGTATTTGTAATCCGGATGCTCTTTCATGTGCATGGCTCGCAACCGCTTCGCCTCATCAATAAAGGGCCGCTTTTCAGCTTCTGACATCACTTTCCACTCAGCACCGAGTCTTTTGCTAATTTCAGAGTTGTGCATTTTGGGGTTCTCCTGGGCCATTTTTCGGCGCTGGCCCCGGGACCAGACCATGAAAGCGTTCATGGGTCTTTTTACGCGGTCTTGGTTGGCTTTGCTCCCCGAATTTGGACCCGTTTGCCCCGGATTCGTGTTAGTTTGGGGTCCAGGGGAATGAAGGTCCGTCTCCATCATCATGCTATACATTCAAATGGCTTAAAAGTTTTCAGCTAGCAGAGAAAAAGCATGAAGTTTCGGCGCTCAGTAGTCCGCTTAACGCAGGTGCTTCACGAGCCAGTGGAGCTCCGGCGAAATGTGGAATTCAGCTTATTCCCAACCGTTTGCTGTTTCAGTTTCAGGGTCTCTTTTTGCTCCTGTAGCCTGTTTGTGTCGTCTCCGACTGCCGTTTCACATCCACATTAATTGAACGTGCATTTGAGTTACTTTTTCTAGTGGAGTTGAAGAGTTAGTTAAAGCGGCGGCCATATGATGCGTTTTGACAGCGATTAAAATGAGCGAGTGGCCAATGGCGTTCCAGTGAGGAGCGATTTGCATAGAGTTCGGTGGAGTGACGTAGACAGCGAGGAAAGAACTAGTAGGCGGGGTGCGAGAAGGGTCAGCACCGCCCCCTTTAAAGTAGAGTAAATACTGAGGTAGCAGTTTGAGCCTCTTCAATGGTTGCAATAAATGAATAAGAGGACAAATGGAAGATTTTATCCATTTAGATGACATTACAAGATACGATCTAATTCTTTATAATAACTGTAATAGCTGCCATGCTCCCTCGTGACGTTTTACCAAATCTTTGTGTAAAAAAAAAAAAAAAAACGTATTGGGTAGACAGACACTTGTCAGCTATGTTGCTGAATATCTGTGATTTTAAAATCGGTCGAAAATCACTTATAAATAAATGCTCACGTATGCTTAAAAACGAAGAATGAAACCCTTTTCATGCATTCAGTTTGCCAACAACTTATTTTGCCAAAGATAATCAACACAACCAATTCACTTAATATAGTAAGACTGAAACCAAATAAAACACCATATTATTATTTTAAGAGGCAAAAAAAAAAACATAATTCTAAATCTTTCTTAAATCGAGGATAAGTCTGGTGGTGCACTGCTAAGATTTTGTTGCGCGTAAAATTAATTCGGAAAACTTAAGTTATCTCAAAATAAAAATATAGGCTAATGGATGCAAGGCAAACATGAAGGCGTTGTTTGAATGAAAATCAGACCGCAAATTTTATCAAGCCTATAATCCAAGGATAATTGTACAAAATGTGATCCAATCGCACAACCAATCGATAAAGATGTTGCTGGACAACAAAATAGCCTATTCCGAAATCAACTGCTAATACACACAAGACATATCATGTCAACATATATTCTTTAGAGATGTTGGTAGCCCAGTCTGCATTTTCAAATTGGGCTCTGTGACGAAGCTATAACAAGAACGAAAACATGTTTTGACAAAAGAGTCAGGGCTTTCCATTGCCCCCAAAAAACAATAGTTTAGATGTTTTTTGTTTGTTTGTTTGTTTGTTTGTTTACTTCGTGATGGTCCAGTGTCTAGCCACTCATGTTGTGTTGATAAAATAATTAGTTTCTTCATATTTTCTATATGATTTTGATTAAAAGAAAATATTATATTTTGAGAAATGCAATAATTGTATGAAATAATTTTACTACACACTAAGAAATATGAAAGTTTCTACAAATTATTTGTAAGTATTTTTTTTATTATTATTTTTATTTAGGCTATATGTGTTGTTTAAAATATTCCAACCAACCAAAGCAAGCCCATCAGCAACAATATGAACAATAATATTATAAATAGCCTATAATATAATCATACATTAGTGGAAATTATAGTAGGTATGTTGTTATTATTTTTATTAAAAAAATGTGCAGCATTTGGAGCAAGCTTCAAAAAAGAATGTCAATTTGTTTTTGTTTTTTAATTTTGTTAGATATGGCAACGATTAGGCAGATTAAATAACACGTTTTTATTTCATTTTATTTAATTGACCTTTGCATTAGAGCGCTAAACCACACTGTGGCCCTTCTGAAACAACGTGGACTGTCAGTTCTCATTTTGCTTCAGTGTCGCGCTCTTCACAGAGTCTTTGTTTTTGCGCGTGCTGGGGGCAATAGGACACTGTTAGCGCACGTGCGAGAGCTGGGGTGTCCAAAACACACACAATTGAAGTAAAAGTATTAGAGAGATGACTTTGGTAATTAAAACAAACAAACAAAAACAAAAACAATGAAAGACTGAAAAGCAGAAATTAATTGTGTTTGCGATCGTAGTTCATAAAACATTTTTGTGTCAGAAGCAGGGAATGGAACGAGCTAGGGTACTGGGGTATTATTCTTTAACATGAAAGTATTTCACTGCAAAATTTAAGCGTCTTAAACTTGTTTGTTGTTGTAGAATTGTTTAAACTAATTTGGTTGTTTAAGTCCTTTGTGTGGCTCTTCTTGTGAACAGGTCGACTTAACAAGCTAGGGCTGTGGTAAGATGAGGCTAGACGCTTGCAAATGATATCCTGTTAAACAGATAATATAGCCTATCAATCTGTTGATCAATCTATCTAAAAGTTCATTTCATACAATAATCACAAGATCAAAGTTTTTTAAGAGAAAAAAGACGTCGTTTAATTAGCATTAATATACTTGTTTACATATTTTGAAACACATATTTAATTAATTGAATTTAATAGTATTTAACTTTATTTAAACTAATAACATTTAAACTTTATTTATTAAGTTTAAATTCACGTAGGCTACGCCTGAGAATAGCAGGTTGTCTTTCAAAGCTTCAAATGCAAAAAAAAAAAAAACCAAACAAACAAACAAAAATGTAAAGAGCAAAACTGACTTCTGTCAGACTGTCCCCGCTTAACGCTAGCGTAGGCTATTATAAAGGCTATCTTTCGACAAATCTTCCGGTAAAATGCGACTTCACCGACACTGAACTGACCGGTCTAAAAAAAAGCTAGTCTCCGGTCTGTTCACAAGAGGGAAAAGCGCGTTAATATCTCTTATCCGACACAGTAGCTATATCATGCGATCATGTCAGCCTATAACTGACGACAATCACAGCTTTAGTTTACAGGCTTTATGACGTGCTTACGAATTTCATATAGCCTAATCTGTTAGCCAGGCGACATAATTGTCTAAAAACATCAATTTTCTAGATGAGAACATTCATTTACAATCAGTTAATATATCCAGATGTAGCCTAAGATTTTTTGCCGGAAAATAATACATATCAACCTAAATTTGGTTTTAAAGCTATATAAACATTCGTTGCACTGTCCCTCATTTGCAGTGATGTAAAATCGTCCTTACCGGTGCTATCGCTGTCCTAACCCAGCCAAAGCCACTCGCCAGACCGCCATCCTTGCTAAAATTCTACCCTTAGTGTGCCAAGGCCAGCCATACCCAGCTCCCAGTCCCACCACTCACTACACACTGAGGAGAGAGACAAGAAAATGAAATTTATTATACTCTAAAGACAATTTCAAGTTATTGTTTCTCCCGGGGAAAGGGTTCCTTCTTACATAATAAAGCCCCTTTTGTGTGACGCGGAACAATACAAAACAAGTATTCTAATAAATAGCCACTTTTTTGTTCCCTCTCGAGGATGAATGGAATTGAGCAGTTGGGTTTGAAAGCAGCTGCTCGCGCATTCAGGAGAAGGGGGCGGAGCCCTGGCGCGAGGCGTCTCTGCTCCTTGGAAACGAACTTGAAGAACGGACCCGGCGGCAGCATCACCGAAACAACGGTCTGCAGCCCTCATTCCGACATCACCTCTAAAGTCTGCCCCACCGCCCCTGCATGTCGCTGAAGAGCGTTATACGCTCAATAACTAACACAGTAGTTCTCACTCTTCCTAAACTTACCAATTAGGCCTACCTTAAATCCTGATGAATAGCCTTAGTACTTCAGGTATAGCTAAAAAAGAAGAAGCTAATTTCATACACAAAAATCACATCTGCAGACTATATTATTAGCTACACACACATGGTCGACGTTCACTTAAAATTTTAATGTAGCCTACTGTATATTTTCATTAAGGCTATTTGACAAACAATTAGACATTTGGCCTGTTAAAGACCTATCTTGTAGTTTAACTTAAGTAAAATTATACCTAATAAAAATATAAAAAAATAAAAAAATAATTATTCCACCAAACAGTTGTTCAGTAAGGCTGTTTAAAAAAAGGAAAAAAATCTTGAATCTTATATCTTTTTAAAAATGTAAAAAAAGTTTAAAATTGCTTAACATATTTTGATGAGTTAAAGCAATGTAAAAGCATATCTTGTCATTACTTATTAATCATATCATTTTTTTACAGTGTACAGGCACAACTTTCACTATGTACATATTAAATAACTTTATAATATAAACCACAAACATGTTTTTTTCTGAATCCATTCAAGGTTTTTGGGCAGCAGCAGCAGCTTGCCACCACATGGTTCTGACAGGCTTTCATAGAGGAAAACTGTTGTGTCGTCGTTCAGACAAACTCACAGAGAGACACATCATTGCCATCTGATGGCAAACATTTACCTTGCCTTCGGTCTCGATGCCCCGTGCTCTCAAAACTTTGGGCATCTTTTTACTTCTATTAAAATTCAAAACATTTCAATGCCACTGCAATGCTCGTTCAGGTAGGATAAAGTATAGGGAAAGAGTAAGGCTAACACATAACATATATGTGCATGCTGCATGAGCAAGATAACATTTAAATTGCTACTCCACAAACTCACTTAACCTGACAGCAAACATCAACTCACTACTCCCAAAACATGAAGTCTTGAGGGTTTTTCCATCAGCTGCAAATAATAGCATTTGCTCCCCAAGTAGACGCTCCCTCAGCTCCAAGTTAAATGCCATAATGACCTCTTTAGGGATATTATCAATGATTGAAGGGAATATATTCCAGACAGTCTAGACTTCATCAGATGCCTCATGATACCCAATGAAAAGAAAGCCTGTCACTTGTTACTACCTAAAGGCATCCACTGCAGGAGAGCCAAACCACACACTCAGACACAGAGTCAGTTCGCAAGTCAGTTTGATTCTGCACACTCAATCCAATTCATTTCTCCCTCCCTCATAAATATCAAACATGGGAAGAACTTCAACATGTAGACAGCAACTATGTATATTTACACAGATTTTACCAAATGAATGAATGAGAAGAATGAATACTGAATAGCATTACGCTCTAGCATATAATGAATAGTGTTATGAAAAGTAATTACATGGCAACAGGCAGCGATTAGGTTTATCCATGTCTAACTGCCCTTAATTTTATGCCGAAATGTGCATTAGAGCTCGGCGCTATCTGGTGCCAGTGTGTGCAGCATCTTCACAGAATCATTAGCCCCAAACAGAGACTTGTTGAACCCCATCAACAGCACGACTCTGAGCTCCATCACTGCACAGTTCATTAATCTCTCACCATGGCTTTTCTGGCTGCCAGTGGTTAAACACCCCTCTCTGAGTATAGCTCTCCTTCACCAGGATACCGCTGTGTTAATTTCCTCTCTCTATTAGCACAGCGCAGTTAATCAGGTTTCCTCTCCCCAGTGGTGGTATGAGCAGGAGAGCCGCGAGCAGGTGTCAAGCCTGTCTGTGTCGCAATCTGTCTCCCAACTTCACCACAGCAGGATAATGGAGGACTCATATGCAGCTGATTCTGCCACCGCTATTGTGTCCAATCTGTTGCATTAAACACTTGGCACACACAATTACAAATAATCCTGCCTTTTTCTCCCTCTGCCACAGATCTCTCTCACTCTCCTGTGTAAACAAATACTGTAACCGTCTACTAGCAGGCCTCATTAGTATTTGTCGATATTGCTCTGCTGGGTGGAATGATTTGCTTGTTTTTTTGGCAATTACGCCCTCATTACGCAGATTAGTTTGAGCGAAGTCGTGTATGTTTGCCGATGATCAAATTGTAACTCAAGTCATCAAGTTTTATCAGTGTTAAATGAACTCCTAAAGTTTGATCTGCTTGAAATATTTACAAGGTTATGCTGAAGCTATTAGTTTACTGCAAAAAAAAAAAAACAGAAAGAAAATGAAATGATTTAATTAAAAAATTGAAACATCAAAACATATTGGTGTCAAAAAGATTCAGGGATGCAGCTAATGGTAAAAGTGAAATCACATTTGATGGCATAACTTCCTCGGTCTGTTTACAGATTCATATGGTGGTGCAGAGAAAAGCGCCCTGTTGATTTATGCATCATTAGCAAAAATGCTAAATATACTGAAAGGCGGAACACATTTCGGCATAACCCTTTGTACTGAGATGAAACAGCAGTCACAACACAGCTTTGAAGGCTCCTCATATCTCTGTCCAGAGCTGTCTGCTGTTTTAAGACGCACACAAATAAAAAGAGAGTGAGATGAGGCCATGAGACCAAAACGGAAGAAAAATTGTAGGGTCAAATCTAAAGGAGTGATGGGGCTTTTAAGTCCAAAGAGGTCCTCCTTTCCTCTCCAAAATGCATCAACTTCACCAGACTTCACCAAAAATCTCTCAAATTAAAGACTGGAGTTAAAATTAATTAAAATTAAATTTTGAAGACTGTGTCAGAGAAATAATTCAATATTAAAAATGTTACATGCACCACAATAAATGGTCAGTGCAAATTCAGGTGCAAACTTTTTGAATTCTTGCTTTTTATTCTAAAAATAAATAAGTAAATATCAGTAATAATAATGTTTTGTAATATTTTGTATTATTGTTAGATACAAAAAGTAAGATATTTTTCAGAACGAGTCAAGAAGCAAATACTGTGTATATGTACTACAAAACAAACAAAGTGTGACAAGATTATGCTTTATACCTGCATGTAGGCTACAAAAATCTCAGGGTAGGAACATTTACAAGAAAAGTTAACTTGGCTAACCTTCAAATAATGCTACAGCTCTTCTCACTGGACATGTTAAGGTATTGCTCAGGATAATTTCATTAAAAGACACAGGAAGTTCACTCAGAAACCAATCATCCATTATGCAAGAAAATCTATCCATCACACAGTGAGTGTATATACCCATTATCCAGACATCGATGGGGTGTTTTTCTTATTTTCATTTTTTTTACCCATCAATTACGGCAAGATTTTAAGCATTGTTCCACTCCTCAATTAGCCGCAACACCTTTTCCTTTGATTGATCCATAATGAATGTAATGGTTTTAACAGACCACAGACAGATCACTTAGAGGAGCTCTGCTAATGGCAGTGGCAGCTCCAGGCCTGGAGTGATGTCAGTTTCTCCAAGCCCTGGCTAATTAGACACTGTGTCGCTCATTACCCAGGTAATAAGCCCTAACGCTAATGGGTATCAGGCAAGACCCCCAAACACTAGAGAAAGGCAGAGAGAGGCGGGAGAGAGGACGGGAAAGAAGATGAGGGGGATGTTAACAGGCAAAGGGGTGAGAGAGAGAGAGAGACAAGAAAATGTAAGCAAAGAGAAATCGTGAGAGAATTTTCATGATGGAGAAAAGAGCGCAAGATGAGCAGATCTTACAACGCTAATGCATTTCAATGCTGTGCCTTTTAATATAGCACACCAGTCCTATTGGTCAAGAGTAAACATGTCATTTTCAGTACAAGGTAAAGGCACAATGGTTGCTATGCAGTGGATGGAGGGCTGTTGGAGGGGGGGAGTGTTGGTTGGGGGAGGAAGGAATAGATGGGGCTGGCATTAGAGAGACGGAGTGATGGTTTCCTTGTTAACCACTTTCCCACTTAGGCCTTGTTAGCACCAGAGCTCTCAGCTGTACCTATTATTGGTGACGGATGCTATGCTTGACTTTTTGAGAATTACACAGACGCACGCCGGTCTGGCAGATAAAGCACTGCAGCCTTCACTACTCGGAAGAAATAACTCCTACTGTATGAGCCGTGTATGAGAGATGAAGTGATGGTCCACATCATTAAAAAAAAAAAACATTGACATAACTGTACTTCAGTTTGAAGACAGTAAACCTTTCAGTATATGTAATTCTTATGCTATATGTTTGGAGTATAGTCTGCAATTATACTCAGGTCAAACTGTTTCTTTCTTAATATAATTTTAAACTTAAAAGGATAGCTCACCTAAATTAAAAATTCTGTCATCATTTACCCATTCTTCAAGTCACCGGTGTGACTTTTTCTTCTGCGAAACAGATAAGATATTTTGAAGAATGTCGGTAACCAAACTGTTTTAGTTATCATCCATTTCTCAAAATTGTCTTCATTTACATTTTTTGTTTCACAGAAGAATGCAATGCAATTAACATCACTTAACTGCATGTTGTTATTATTATTTTAAAATTGACACTTTTTTAACTTCTCAAACAATCACCAAAAGATTATTTTTGTTATCTTAATTATTGTTAAGGTCAGGGAATTCTGCAGGCTGTCCCAAGACTCACTTTTGAGTGCATTGAAAGCTATGTAAGATACTAAGGTGAGTAATGTGAATTTTATTCGTTCTGCTTGGTGAGAATAATTTTGTATCAGCTAATTGCATTTGCTGTTAATGGCAAATTCCACAGCATTCAGGCCCTGCGACAAAAGAATGCGAGTCCATCAAGTCTTTGAGCCATCATTCTTAGCCATCAGACAAATGTCATCACTTTTATGTGATATTTTTATTACATTATCTGGTTATTTTGTAACAGACCACAAAATATTAATGTTATGAAACACTGCTGGAAATGAGATCATCATACAGAGTTGTATCATCAGCCACAAGTGCATTTGTATTCTTTGAAAGTGTGATCAGAGTGGGCTTATGCAATACTAAAATAAAGTTCATTTTCAAATAGGGAGGGGGTATAATCCCTCATCTCATCTCCTCATGGGGTCATGGCTCACACCTCTCCTAATAACCTTAATCTTATTATACACATAGTTATCCTTCAATATCTGAGGATTTTCAGTATGAGACTAATGCGGCTTACAATATATTCATTACTGTGCCCTGCTAAATGAAAAATAACAGTGAGACAGCCTAACCAAACTCATAACTGACTCTGACATTTGTCAATATATTCATTAACTTGAATAACCATTTAAGCATTAAATAATATTAAATATGAATTATTTGCTCTAAACTACTTCACATCAGAGTCCTTGCCAAAAACCCTCCACTGCATTTTTGGCCTGCAGAAACAGGAACAAAGCCTATGTGTGTCTCTAATAGGTTAAAAAAAGGAAAATTAAAGCCATGTCAGCAACAAGGCTGTGATGAACAGGCTGAGGCAGAGAGATCCATGTGCAAGACTTTATTATCACAAGTAAGACACACGGGCAGACAGTAATCAAAAGGGATGATCCAAAACTCAAGGTCAGACACAGGCAGAGGTCAGGGCGGGCAGCAAATGTACACAGAGTCCGGTGTTCAGGCTTATGATGATGAACAGGTGACTGTGATACGGGAGGTATGGAAGGTGATAATGACGGAGGGAGTGATGGGAAATGTAGTGCTAATATTCAGGGGTGAGGGATCGAGTGAAACCAGAGGGTGGCATGAGTGGGCGTTCAGTGACAAAGGCTATCTTCATGGCAGGAACAAAGTAAATAACACAAAATAATAACAAAAAGCTATATCATACCTTGAGGTCAAACAGCAGAGCAAGGTGATAGTACTGCCAAGATCATGGGTTCGATTCCCAGCTAAATGAACATGCATGAACTATAAAAACTACTTGAACAACATGTAGAGTAGTTTTTAATGTAATGTGGTTTATTCGGATAAAACCATCTGCCAAATGCATACATGTAAAAGTAAATACCCTCATAGGGTAGTTTAGAAACTAACATAAAACACAAATTATTATTTTTTTATTTATTTTTATTTTAGGTCTGTGTAGCTGTTTTTTTATGCTATGTGGGTCAAATTGACCCACAAACAAATGTCACAATCATAATAAAAATTTTGTACGCATATTCCACAACACATACTAAATGTCAACACTTTGCAGGTACGTTCATGGCCCTAAATTAGAGAAAGTCACAAAATTTTGAGAAAACAAAATCATAATTGAAATGGGTCAAATTGGTCCACAACCTAATATATGGGTAAAATTAACTGCAGTTAAAAAAAATCTAGTCAAACACTGTGACTAAAAATAATGTCTAAACAAATATCTTATCCATTACCAATAGGAATAAAAACCTCACAGCCTTGTGTGGCAGAGAGCACTTAATTAATCACAATCGAACTCTAAGCATCCAAACTGTTAGAGGCTGGAATTGTGACAGTGTGACTGTGTGTGTGTGTGTTTGTGTGAAATGGCTATTTAACATGCCCATGAGCTGAGCAGCGGGGTCTGAAGACTGTGTAATCTCATTTAACCCTCACTACACAACACTAATTAGAGCTGACACGCTAACAACACACACCGAAAAGCCTCTCAGCGAAAAAGTCAACACCAGCCAATGACCCAGCATGCTTTCCCTCGCACTGCCCTAAACCCCTGCCCTCCCCGGGGAGGAGGCACAAATTTAGCCTAAGGATAGCAGGGAGCAACCCGTCCCTTAGCAGGGGCGTCCCTAGAGTCAAATTAAAGCTCTTTGGTCCCTTCTCCCCCTTTTTCGTGAGAAAGGGTCAATGTGGTACCCCACCACTTTTTGAGTGCACAAATGTGTGCTTGTGTGTGTGTGCTTAACAGTCCGGCGGGTGAGCACCGAGCGCCTCCTTTTCCCTCTCCTGGCTCCCAGCGTTTGAAATGAGGTCATCATTGTAAAGGAGGTCTGAGTGGATCAAAGCCCCCTACCTACACCTGCCCTTTTCTTCCCTCCTTGCTCTCTCTCTTTTCTCTCGCTTCTCATTTATGTCTTGAAGTTTCCTATTGACTAGTGGCTTCTAAGAAGCCCCTTGATGCCCCGAGATGCCTGGTCCTCTAAAAAGCCCCCACTAAATTTTGCTTACAGCTATTTTTTCTGCCAACTGGCTGAGGTTAAATTTGTGGGAGAAAAAAAAGCCACCCACTAATTCAGTTTTATTCGATTACCCACTCTGGGTTTTTAAAAATGTTTTTTTTTTTCTTTTTAAATGAAGCAGGCATTGACGGAAGTGATGAGATGGGCCATGTCGCAGATAAGACCTCTAATCACCATATTTAACTTTGCTTTGCGTTTTAAAATTGTGAGGGTTTGGAACGACAGAAATGCACATCCAATATCAGCCCACACTGAGTGACAATAACACACTATTTTGATGCAAATCAAGGGACCCATTAATGTTTAAATTTATTTCAGTCCCATCCAGTAAAAGAACACATTTATTTCCTGCAAACCCAGATAATTACTTTGCCACAAAATGCATATTCCATTAAGTCAGGTAAACATTGTTTATTATATTTTGTTTTGTTGGGTTATGATAATGCAATTTAAGAGTGAATGACAGTCAGACCATTACACTTGATGAGAAAATAAATGCTGAAAACAAAAACAACAAAAATCTATACATTTTGGGTAAATGCAAATTTAAGTTCATCTGTAATGTGAGTGCATAGCTCTGTAAAATATTTGCTTTTGTCCTTCAGGTCCTTAAGCCTCATAATATTTCTTGTGACACCCCGATAATCTTTTACGCTTAGGATGAAATTATTCTCCCATTATTGTCCACTATAAAAATCCTGTATTGTAGCACAGCATACAAGCACAAAGCAGCAAATTCTCTAGACGGCTTTCATAACCAATACATCTATAAGACCAATAAACGAGGAAGAGTCTTCTAATTGACTTACTGTTGAAAACAACCCACACAAAAATATCTCTAACCGACTAAGGTTTGTTTGAAAGAAATGTTTGAAGATGGACGGCTTTTATTTAATGCTGTTAGTTCATATCCTATTAAAAAGGGGAAGTTGTATGAAGTGATGTCTCTCTCTGTGCAATAATTCATCAAAGTGACTGAAACCGAATATGTTCACTGTCAACCAAAGATAAAACATACCGAATCATGACCAAGGGTATAGGTTTGCTTTTAACATGGGTAGGGACATTACAGCTGGGCCGACCCAGGCTCTGTTTGTGCCCTAGGGAAGATTTTAGATAGGCCCCCCTTAAAGACCCCTACTCCCTACAAGTTACCTGTCATCCCTATTTTTGAGCATTCATTGGAAAATGACATAGTTGAACTTAAAGGGGTCATAAATTGAAAAAGAAAAATTTTCCTTGATCTTCAGACATATAAGAGGTTTTGTACTATACTCTTCCTTTTACAGTACAGTACTTACAGTGTACTTACAGTATACTTACCTAGAAAGTACTGCTAATATAAGATAAGTACATGGAACAGGGGTAGGTTTAGGGTAGGTTCAGGGTTAGTACTAGTTATTACACAGTAATTTTAGTTACTAAAATAAGTACATAGTATTTACATGGGTAACTGGACTGTAAAAGGAAGCATTATATAAAGATAAACGGGCTGATTTTGGGCCGATTTTCCCCCTTCTGGCAATCCAAGCTATGTTCTGATTATCGGTTCTACAGATTATTTTAGATATTCCCTTGGTGTGAGGTGTGCTATGAATGTCTGAACCTGCTCAGAATAACGTCGGAGGCTCCCCTGTTTTTGATTAGAAATCCTGATGTGTGGGGGGAACCCCCGAGGTCAAACACCCGCACGCTCTGGAGATTATCATGTGAAACTAAACAATATCAAATCAGAAAGCGAGTTGACGGAAGGCTGAAGCATAACAAACACCCTCATGATGCAGCACAAAGTGAAATTTATGTGGAGAGCAGAGATGGAGGATCAGCTTTTTGATTTGTGGAAAAAGCACAAATTTTTGTAAAACCTACCATTATAGACAAGGAGAAAAGTTGGTCAGAAATAGCTTCTGCAATGTTAGAGAGAGAGAGAGAGAGAGAGAGAGAGAGAGAGAGAGAGAGAGAGAGAGAGAGAGAGAGAGAGAGAGAGAGA
>JAOTRC010000043.1:18761586-18776553 GCA_027497675.1 Cyprinella lutrensis
TGACCCTGCCTCTTAAAAGAATCGGAATCGAGAATCGTTGGGAACCGGAATCGGAATCAGAATCGTTCAAATTCAAATGATACACAACCCTACCTGAGACCCCAGAAATCGGGTCCTCCCGGACACCAGACTTGAGACCCCCGAAGTCGGGTCCTCCCGGACCACCGGACCTGAGACCCCCGATGTCTGGTCCTCGTGAACGACAGCTGGCTGCTCAGGGACGACCTAAAAAAAGGCTGCTCAGAGACATTCTCCGGGTCTTGAGAGATGGTGGACGGATGCTTCCTCCTCCTCCTCTGTTTCTGATGGCAGAAAAAGCGCTATATAAATGTAATGAATTATTATTATTATTATATTATTATTGTTTGGTGCAGTGGTGAGGCTCAGCAACCACTTCAGGAGACAGTCCCTGCCCCTGATCTAAATCTAAAAGCAGATCTTCCTGGTGTGCCTGCAGCATGGCCATCGTGTGCAAGGTACCACTGGCCTGACTTACTGCTTCAAAGAGGAGGCATCCTCACATATCCCCATTCACACATCCCTCCACATTTAAATAATTTGAATGCTTCCTCTACGACTTCTCCAAAGCGTGAATTTCAGGAGGAAACGGAAAGCTCACTAGAGCGGGACTGCCGGACATGAACCACTTGTTGAGTCTGTCACAAGCGACTTCCTATCTTTTGCATGCAACCCTAGACTAGATCTAACAGGTCATCATCTCCAACAACAACTCTTATGTCTTACGTACTCTTGGATTTATGTGGGGCTGGCAGTCTGAGAAGACTCGCTGCGAACGATATCCTCGCCCTCCTCAACCACGATCCACAAAATTTCAGTCTCCACTCTACCTCAGCTACCATGGGGCCCAAGCTGCTGGGTGCAGATGCTTATCCCACATCTCTCAAAAATAGGCCCAAATTCAGCTCCCTCTAAAACTGAATGGGTTTGCTCCTCACCCAAACACATAAAGCACAGGTCGTGTGGGTGTCAAAATCATGGGACACGGAGGCACACACTTCCTAAAACTAGTGTTTATAGTGTTTAGTGACGAGTGTTTATTAGGGGTGTAATGATTCACAAAATTCACGGTTCGGTTCGATACGGTTTGGTAGGTTTCCAATAGGCCTACAGTAAAAAAAGATGGCAGAGAAATTTCCTTGATTTATTTTTTTAATTATATTTTTATTAAAACTAACTAAACTAAAACTATTTTTAACTTTGAGCAATGATGGAGCTATACTTGACTTTTCTGTGGAGCATATAAAACAAAACAGCTCCATGTACAAAAATGAAATGTAATATTGTAGTTATAAACAAGGGTTTATTTTTGTTCAGATTAACATTTGAAGGTAGCAATTGTATTCATAATGTCAAAATAAAGCCAACGTGATGTTACTTGAAAGCATTATAGCCTACCTGCCAAACTTCCATGACCATGGTAACAGTTAGTGTTACTACAGTAAATCTATGGTGAAGTCGCTGATCTGTGGACACCAGATAGCCTAGTTCATTCATGGCACAATGTTTCTTCCTGGTTTCCACGTCAGCGCTGTTTGATCCGTTAATAACAGAGAAATGTGAATGTATGTCACTAGATCTCGCAGTGTCGATGTTATTACTTCAGTGATGTTTTCTTTACTGGATTTGGTTGTGTAGTAACAGTGCTGATGATTGAGATCGGCTCACGCTGCATTGGTCCAAACTGATAAACGGTCCGTCAACCACACAATAACGAATACCTGTAGCTCAGTATTGTTCCACTTAAATTACATTTGCCATTTGATGTTGGATTTGTGGCCACGCCAAAATCTCTTACATTACGAGCGCGCTTGCCACACGCAACGTGCCTACAATTGAAATAACGAAATTTTGGTCGGCAGGAAAAATGGTCCAACGAACCGTTCGGTTCAAAAATGCGTACTGAAAACCGAACTGAAAGCCTCGTACCGAACGGTTCATTACGAATACGAACATCGTTACACCCCTAGTGTTTATCCTTGATGATTGCTTTTAATACGCACTATTAAAACAACGGCTCCTGAAGATTTAAAAAAAAGCTGATCGCCTACATTGCAACTCATGGGTGATCCGGTAATGACATCATGGACTGTTGTTGGCCAATAATATTGACGTGTTTACTCACAGACACCAGTCACACTGATGATGTTCCCCAGAGAATCGATCCAGGATGAAGTCAAGTTCCACTTTGAAAGGGAACTATTTGCTACAAGCATCAAAATATGCACGTATACCTTCAGTATGCCCCCAGTTTTTCCTCCTAAGATTCAGTTTGACTGGCATAACCTAGGGCAGGCTCAGCAAATGAAAGACCACAACAACAATAAAAATGCATCTTTAAATCCCTTAACATATGATAATTTAACTTTTTTTAATCAATTTAATAATTCCTAAAAGATTAATAAATAATTAAAAGATAATAAAGACAAAAAAACACCATAAAAACAACAACAAAAACAATAAGCTGCCCTTGTATTCATAATTTGTTTTACTACCACATTTTTCATTTCAGCTGAAAACTGAAGTTAATTGTATGTCAATGAAGTTTTGAAAAAAAAAAAAAATAGGTAGACGCATGTTTTCCCAATGATCCTGGGTTGTTTCCATCACTATACAGCAATAACGTTAAGGGGTCAGGGAGGAATTTAATATCGGTGAGCTAAGACCAAGTGAACATCTGCAATGAACCTCCCAAGGCCATTTGTTGGTAAATCAATTCCCTTCACCTGCCTCTGTGTTGAATAGGATTTGCTTTGGCTTCCAATCAGCTGATTAAAAGCATCGACTGGTCTGTCAAGCGCACAGAGAGAGATAGTAGGCATCTGCCATATGTCTGGAGATACATGTCCATTTCTTCAAAGATGTCCAGGTCCAGGTTAAAACAGGCAGAAAACTGCACAGAGCGAACATGCATTGTAGATACAATCTCATCTGATTAACAATCAAGAATTTGATTGCTGGTTGTGTATCTTTTATGGTTTATGGCTCAAGAAATGTATCTGCTTGTATCTCCAGAAGAAATGAGACTTCTGAGAAATGAGTTTTGAGAAATGAGCTTCTGAGAAATGAGAAATGAGCTTTCACCATTGACTGATAGGTATGAAATTCAGTGCTAACCAGCATGAATGTTGAGCTTTCACCATTGACTGATAGGTATGAAATTCAGTGCTAACCAGCATGAATGTTGATCCAGGAACATTTCCAAATTAGACATTGTGAGGAAGTAAATAAAGCAATTTAAATTCTTCACATTGACAAAAACCCCTTAACAATAAATAAAAGTAATCCTGAAGTGATCACTTGAAAATTACATCTATGTGATGAATTTCTGGCAATGAAAAAAACAAACACCAACAATTAACCCCTTCCCATTAAAAATCACAGATGGCCCCAGATTATCGCTGTTCTACATTCATTACTCATTTAAACATCACACACTTACTTGATCTTGGCAAACTCAGCATCATTAGAAATATTTCTGACTCCAGACCAGGACGGGACGGACAGACCAGGGCAGGACGGGAGGGACAGACCAGGCCTGGACAGGAGGGACAGACCAGGCCTCGACGGGAGGGACAGACCAGGGAGGGATGGGAGGGACAGAATGCTTAATCCTGGGTGACCAGGGTGAAACAGAGAGTCCATCGGGCGGCCAGGGCGAAAAGATAGTCCATCGGGCGGCCAGGGTGAAACAGAGAGTCCATCGGTCGGCCAAGGTGAAACAGAGAGTCCATCGGGCGGCCAGGGTGAAACAGAGAGTCCATCGGGCGGCCAAGGTGAAACAGAGAGTCCATCGGGCGGCCAGGGTGAAACAGAGTGTCCATCGGGCGGCCAGGACTAAACAGATAGTCCATCGGGCGGCCAGGGTGAAACAGAGAGTCCATCGGTCGGCCAGGGCGGTGGTGATGCCCTCTCAGGACGAGACACCAGCTCGGGACCAGACACTGGCTTTGGAACAGACACTGGCTCAGGAACAGACACCGGCTCAGGAACAGACACAAGAACTGTAACATCCACAAGAACAGACACAAACACAGGAACAAACACTGGCCCTGGCACTGGAACAGGCACTGGCTTTGGAACAGACAATGGCTCCAGCTTTGGCACAGGGATTGGCTCTGCCTTCGCTCTGGAACAGGCATTGGCTCTGCCTCCAGCTCTGGAACATGCACTGGCTCTGCCTTCGGCTCTGGAACAGGCACTGGCTCTGCCTCCGGCTCTGGAGCAGCAGTCACCGGCTCAGGAACTGCAGACACCGGCTCAGGAACAGTATACACCAGCTCGAACAGACTCAAACACAGGAACAAACACTGGCCCTGGCACTGGAACAGGCACTGACTTTGGAACAGACATTACCTCTAGCTTTAGCACAGGGATTGGCTCTGCCTCCGCTCTGGAACAGGCATTGACTCTGCTTCCAGCTCTGGAACATGCACTGGCTCTGCCTTCGGCTCTGGAGCAGCAGCCACTGAATCAGGAACTGCAGAAACCCGCTCAGGAACAGTATACACCCGCTCAGGAACAGTCACTTGAACAGAAATGGTCACAAGGACAGACACAAACACAAAAATAAACACTGGGTCTGGAAAAGACATTTGCTCAAGTTCTGGAACAGGCCCTGCTCTGCCTCTGGCTCTGGAACAGTCACTGGCTCTGCCTCCAGCTCTGGAACAGGCACTGGCTCTGACTCCAGCTCTGGAACAGCAGACACAGGCTCTGCCTCTGGCTCTGGAACAGCAGACACTGGCTCTGCCTTCGGCTCCGGAACAGCAGCCACCGGCATGTACAGGATTCGAGCCAGACGTTCCAGATGGTCCAGCACAGCCTTGGGGGCCACGCGAATGGGCATCTCTTGCTCTGTCCCAGAGTGGACAGAGAGAACATGAACAGTCTCTGACCGGGCAGACATGACGTGAACAATCTCTGGCTGGGCAGACGGGCTGTGAACAGTCTCTGACTGGAAATACGTGACGTGAACAGTCTCTCGCTGGGCAGACGGGACGTGAACAGTCTCTCGCTGGGCAGATGGGACGTGAACAGTCTCTTGCTGGACAGACGGGATGTGAACAGTCTCTGACTGGGCAGACAGGATGTGAACAATCTCTGAATGGGTAGACGTGACGTTGAACAGTCTCTCGCTGGGCAGAAGGGACTTGAACAGTCTCTGACTGGGCAGACGGGACGTGAATCATCTCTCGACCGTGGCCTCCACGGGTTCCGCGAAATTTTACCAACCGGGTCCCCCTGAAAAACTCTCTTCTTTCCCGCTCGGTGGCTGTGGAAGAGATGTTAAAAGCCATATCAGTCAGTTCCGTGTGACAGAGTTGTTCTGGCATGTGAACCGCCTCTTGATGAGATGGTTCACGGTTCCCACAGAACAGCAGAAGACCCCATCAGGTACCACTCATCTCCACTATTCAGATAGTAGAGTCAGAATTTGGTGTAAACAGAATGAGAACATGGCTCTATCATGCCTTGTTACCACTGTGCAGGCTGCTGGTGGTGGTGTAATGGTGTGGGGGATGTTTTCTTGGCCCACTTTAGGCCCCTTAGTGCCAATTGGGCATCGTTTAAATGCCATGGCCTACCTGAGCATTGTTTCTGACCATGTCCATCCCTTTATGGCCACCACGTACCTATCCTTTGATTGCTACTTCCATCAGGATAATGCACCATGTCACAAAGTGCTCGAATAATTTTAAAATTGGTTTCTTGAACATGACAATGAGTTCACTGCATTAAAATGTCCACCAGAGTCACCAGATCTCAACCCAATAGAGCATCTTTGGGATGTAGTGGAACGGGAGTTTCATGCCCTGGATGTGCATCCCACAAATCTCCATCAACTGCAAGATGCTATCCTATCAATATGGGCCAACATTATATAACTATTTTATGAATATCTCAACTTTTATTTCTTCTCTCACTCCTGCCTCTGCCTATCACCACCTCCCACCCCACACACACAATTATTACAGCCACACAAAAGATCCAGGACTAGGTCATTTGACAACAAATGACAGCCAAGAGGATAGCCCAAAATAGTTTGGCTGCATCAGCAAACCGCCATGCGCTCATATTGCCTGTTCCCCTTCCACCTCCTGACACAATGGAGCGGGCAGAACCCTCCAGAGAGAGACAGAGCAATACAGAGATGAAGAGTGAGTGAGAGAGACTGAACAAAAACACACAGTCTGCTCTCCTCCACTCCAGAATATTAGCAGAGCAAACACGTTCACTCCATCAAAAACAACACTGGAGAATCACGGTGCTTCCCCCAGTCCTGCACACGGATTCTATATCATTCCGCAATTATGAAAGGAGAGAGAAGTTTAATTAGCTTCTCTGCCTCCACCTCTAACGAGGATTTAATTAACAAGGAGGTTGGCGTAATTAGCTGGAGATGGGTTCCTGATGCTCGCACAACACTTTTTGTTGACATTGAACACTTATCTTCCAAAAACTCCCTCTTACACACATGCATTAGACTTGTATTTACACACGCTATCATTCCCTCTCTCCATTTCTGCCTTCATAGATTCATTTATTGGTAAATGCCATATTCATGGGACAGATTAATATTATACAATTTCTTCATTTAATACATTTTTTTGTCTTCACAGATGCTTTGCTATAGCAAATACACCAAGATGAACATAAATATATACTGTCCCTCCGCTTTAATTCTGTGCATGTGCTTTCATTGACTTCACACATAAACACACATACACAAACAGATACTATCACTCACAAACCCATGCATATACACACCGACACACACACACACACACACACACACACACACACACACACACACGCTGCCCCTGGTGACAGCGTAATGGATAGGATCTCTGTGGAGGCGACTGTCAAACCCGACCACCCTAATCAGAGCGTCAGAGAGGAAGATAAAGGAGAAAATAATGAGTGTCGGGTCGGGCTTTTCAAAGAGCAACAAAAGAGCCCAGGATCAGATAGACCAACACAATGAGGAGAGGAGAGGAGAGGAGAGGAGAGGAGAGGAGAGGAGAGGAGAGGAGAGGAGAGGATTCCACAATGACTTTTTTTAAAAAAGCGAGCCTGTGTATTTCGCTGTGTGACACAGAGATTTGAACCCTTCTAATGTGATATTGAAGCCATAAGCAACTCTCTTTGACTCCAAAGGACTGAGAGCGCTGGAGACTTACCTGCATTTTTTTTTAAGTGTCAGGGAATGTATGTTACACTTGTAATTTGGACTTCAGCCCCGTATTTTTCCTGCTGTGACAAGCACTTCATCTATGTCATCATTAATGTTACATTACAACAATATACAGTATCTGTACTTTGCTGCTTCTAGCCAGCGACCATTTGCTGTAAAATCACCAGCAACAAATGTAATGGATAACTGCCTAGTCTTAATATAAAATTGACATCAAATATAGATTGATCAATACTTTATTATTAGGGATCCATATCAGATATCAAAAGTCTGTCTGATATGATAAGGCAATAATTATTTTCGCGTTATGGTCAATAACTGCTAAATGATAGTTATTAGCCATAACTTGAAAGTGAGTAACAATAAATAGCCAATTTTAAAATTCAATATATTCTGTGTTAAAAAAAAATATATAAATAAAATCAGTTGTTTTAAATGCTACAAGTGGAGATACTTACATTTAATGGGTGCTCATAAATTGCTAGTTAATAATAATTAAATTAAGGTGTTAATTGACCGCAGTTAATATAAATGTAAATTACAGTAATTAGCATGCACTAATACATTTCCAATATCGACCAATAAAAATAAATACAATACTAAATGACGATAACATATACTATGTATATATCCATAATACCATCACTCCATCACTATAATTTGCTTAATAAACATAAATGGACCAAATAATATTGGTTTCACCAGATAGTCCACCTGTATTTCTCTATCCTTACACATCCTTCTCTCTTTTACAGCCTGTGGAGCCTAATTATCAGCCGCACGCTAATTATTGCTGCCTCATTTAGCCGAATAACAACAATGATTAGAAATAACCAAACTGAGCAATAAACAACAGCAAGAGCCACAAAATAACACCATCACTCTCAACTGTTGTGACAACCTGTGAGCAAGTGTTGAACAGACAGCCCCATGGCACTGTGGGGAAATCTGCCCTGTGATATCTACCATTGCTAAGATTAAAAGATAACAGATGGGCACATGATCGATTAATTTATCTAGACTGTTAAAACCACCAGAAGTCCTATGGCAGATGGCATGGATCAGACAAATTATTGTCCGTCCATTTTAATAAGTAAATAAATAAATAAAAATATGACAGGTGCGTATAAATAAAACAAGCCTAAATATAAATTCATTACAATATTTTCCTGGTTTCTAGAACACCAACCTATAAAATAATGCAAGCTGACTTAAACGTAGCCTACATTGTTTTACAGGTGGGAGTGACTGGATGAAATGAGTAAGTGGTGGCCAGCGGCCGTGTGAACTCCAGATGAACAGCAGAGCTCCACTGTAAGTCGAGCTGACGGAAAATAGCCCCTAATTAAAGACATGACAGCCAGCACTATCATATTCAGCCACCTGCTTAATAATACACAAAAATTAAAGGGAATATATACCGCCCCTTCCCTTCTCCCATTCATATTTAATAACCTGATCACCTCCCTTGGGAGCTTCGAGCTCAGTGGAGGAGAGGGACTATTTGGGGATGTGCTGTGGCACACCTGCACAGGTCAAATTCATGTTGGTGATGGTGCAGGGTAATTTTATGATTTATTTGCATATAACTTTTGCTAAACTTTCTAACAGTGATAGGAAAGGGAAATTTTGAAAGGAGAGAGGAGAGAGGGAGAAGGCATGAAATTGGAAAGCCGCACACAAAAAGCAGACAAACTCCTTGGCAATTTCTCCTCTGACAGAGATGGGTCATTATCTGATAGATTTCAGAGTCAGTTCCCACGTTATTGTTCAGATAGACAGTAACCACCCTAGAACAGCCTGGGAATGGGATACTCAACACCACTTCTATCATCCATGAGAAAATGTTGAGAAACTCGGCACAATAAATCAGCCTGAATCACAGATACAAACAGCCTTTCACTGAGAAACACACACAGGAGTTTATTTCTGTCAGTTCACTGGTCATTATTATGTGCATCTATATTTAGGAATGCACAATTTATTAGTATCATTTCAGTGTATTGTATTTTTAATTAATTTAATTATGGTGCTCATTTCATTTAGACTACCCTTAACACTCATTTAAAGTTGATCTTTAAAAACATTAATTTAATACCAATTTTCACAGTGTTTCCGGATTTCGGATTCATTTTTTTTTTTTTTTTAAGAATGTTGGTAACCAGACAGTTGACGGTAGCCATTGACTTCCAAAGTCAGGGGGAAAAAAATAGTACGGAAGTCAATGGCTGCCATCAACTGTCTGGTTACCAACATTCTTCTTATTTTTTTTTTTATTTTGGGAGAACTAACCCTTTAAACTGTTTGGATCTGTGTTATTCATGTGGCCAAAATTCCTTCCTGTAGTGCAAAAATCTCACAAAAGTGGTTTTGGGAAAACAGACTCAATAAAATCAATATACTGTAGCTGGCAGGGTCTTTCATTTGAAGAGGCATTTCTCTGGATCCAACTGAGGAGAATCCGTCTCTGGGGATTTCTGTAATGCCGACATTCTCTTATTTCTGGGTTTAAGACATGTCACATTCTTTGTTAAAACACAGGATATATGTGCCATAAGACAAGGTTAGAAAACATGCACACATACACACAGGAGATTGTGGGAATGCTCGAGTCCACCCCCTCATCTTAAAAATCCACATAATCCCATCAAATCTCATATTCACACCCCCACTACACTTTTGAGAGGTGAAGAAACATTTGTTTTCCTTCTAATTCTGCCTTTGTCCTTCCATTCTCTTATTTATCCACAGACGTGCAGTAGACGCAGCAGATTTGCGAATGCGTGGGCAACGGAGAGAAAAAAAAAACAGTCCTGATACCTGATCGGCCCAGCAGCAAAAAGGTGACACTTAATCCTGACGTCAGGCTGTTGACCCTTAGCAGTCACCTCACTAATTCAACATAAATAGGTAATGACGGCCTGCATACACACATCTTATGTAACCAAACTTGACAAATAAGTGGAGAGAACCACTCAAGAGCAAACTACTGGAAATAAGAGGCAATTTTTTTCCACCATCGCTCTTGTGTTTGTCCATGCATTCGGCCAAAGCTCCACTTCTCGGGTGTTTTAACCACTGATACCACTAATATCAACTTGTCGGACCGTTTTACTAATTCACTTGCCTAAGTTACCAACTTGCAACGTTTAAATATTTAGTTGCAGACAACTTGTTTACTTGCGTAACATTACACATAAAGTTCAAATATACGAATGAACTATACATCTTGATGGAAGTAGTAATAAGGAGTAACAACTGTAGAATGGCAGACAATTGGATTGCTACTTTTTACTTATAGGCAAAACAGTACTTTAGACATTTACACTATTTTAAGAGAGAGAATGTTATATAAATAACTTTGTAGTGGGCCATGTTAAACTGTGTGTTATCGGTTCACAACAGGGTAATAACAATTAATATGAATTCAAATAAATGTACATTTTCACTTTGTTATATTAGTATTGCTCTTGACTAATTTTAGATAATTTAGATTTTATTTTTTCAAATAATTTTTTGCACTATTTATACATAAAATGTTTGGTAAGACTTGTCTCCTTTGTTAAAATTATAGTTAATGAATTAGCGGACATGAACTAACAATTAGGAATGTATTATTACAGCATTTGTTAATGTTTGTTAACGATAATTAATAAAATACAACTGTTTATTGTTCATGTAGTTCATAGTGCATTAATGTTAAAAGATACAACTTTAAGATATTGGAGAAGTAATGTTAATTGTTACTTTGTGTACCAAATTTATATATAGCTATAGTAAATTCCATCATTATTCATAGGGTGAATACTGGTCAAGTAGGACACTTTCTGATAAATTATATTCTGCATTTTTTTTTATTATGATCCAAATGTCTTAACCGCTCATATAATACTATTCTAAATAGCACTACTATAGCCTACTATACACAATAGAAAAGAAAAAAACCCTCAAACACACAATGAAACAAAACCACACTTTTCAAGGCGCTACTGTCAAACTGGGACACCTTTATTGGGAAACTGGGACACAAAAAACACATTCAATTGTTATATAATTGTAGGCATTATAAATGAAAAATGCAATAACAATATAAACATCAATATAAACTACAATAATAGACATCACTTTTCTTAAGAACTGGTGCAGGTACAGCAGATTCAACCCACCCCCTCCCTCGCCTGCCCACAACATTTTATATTGGGTTTAATTTTTTCATACAAATTTAATTTTAAAAATCAGTCCAGATTTTCATGTGCCTGTGCACTTTCTTCAGGGTCCAGTGGCCTTTCGGTGGTCAGACTTGGCAATACACCCCAATGTGTATGAGCCATGGGATTTACTGGGTACATCCCAGTCCCCCTGAAGCCAGCTTGGGCAGTCTGGACTGTGCCTGCATTAGAATCACAAGCAAGCTCAAGTCTAGTTTAACTACATGTATGAGGGACAAATAAAAAGGAACAAAATTCCTCTATTAGAATGACTTGAATGGCTGTCCCAGTTTGCCAGTAATACCCTGTCCAAGTTTAAAAATATGCTATCAGTAAATTGGGAGTGTCAAAATAGTAAAAAAAAAAAAAAACAAACAAACAAACAAAAACAAGAAGATTAATATGAATGTGATTTAAAAAAAAAATCTGATTCTCCATTGCATCCTATAACGCAAATATATAACAATTACAAATGATCCAATAGTTTTTTTTTTCTTTTTTATAACCTTAACATTATTTACCTCACAATGCTATGTCATTTTACTTAACATCACATTTCACTGGAAGGTTGTTAAATATGATGTAACACACAAAGTTCCATCGCTAATTATTTAAATGTCATGTAGGCTATCTGTGTCACGGAATGGGTAGAAATAAGGTGCGAGGACTCAAGTGCAAGAACAATGGGTAAACATTTACTAACAACAAACATACACAAACTACAAACAAAACTCCCTCGTGGGGGAAAAATGAGAACTATAACAGTAACAGGTTACTACGCTATCTCACGACCAATTCGTACGAATTCGTATGAGTGATTAAAAAGTGGCTATTCTAATTCATACGACCTCACTCGTACGAATTTGTACAATTTGTCCAAACCCACGTGATGGGGGGCAGGGTCAGGGGTAGGTCATTCGTATGAATTCATACGAATTGGCCAATTCGTAAAATATGTACGATTTAGCAAAATCGTTGTACGATTTGTTACGAAATAGCCACCTCGCAAAATTTGTACAAATTCTTGTGAGATTGGATAGAACATTAGGAACATGGACAACGAACCAGCACAAGACTGCAAACACAGGGAGATGAAATAGGGGAACAAACATAAGAGGGTAAATTAAACAATAACGAGATAACAAGATGGGCAGGGTTTAGACAAATGACGAGAGCACATGGCACAAGGAAATAACATGACAACCATGTGCTCACAACAAACCAGACTAAACACAAACACATGACAAACCCAGGTGGTAGTTGAACAAACTTGCAGGATTAGTTTCGAGTATTGTTTTATCTTACTGTTTTACTTGAATGGTAAAACACACACATTTGTGCCAAAATGTCCGTCTTGGCAAGTAATCTTGTAAATGCAGGCACTTATGTCTTTAGTAAACATAAACAGTAGGAAAATATATCAGAGGTGTGTTAAGAGGATTTGTGCGTTAGGTCTGAAAGTGACAGCAGCCCAATACAGTAAACCTGCTGCTGTCTGTCAAACAACTGCTGGTCACTTTCAGAAGTTGTAGTGATCCTTTCTTTTCCCAGAAAGTGTAAATGTGAAACACATACATTATTTATAATTCAAATTGATTTGACACACATTATTGCATTTTATATAAAACACTATTCAACAAGATTTTAAATTTTTCCTCAATATCGTGCAGTCCTGCCGCTAAGTCTTGCCTTACAAATAAATGGTGAAACCTACAGAGTTACAAACTAACTACTAATGCCCTTGTGCAAACTCATCTGCTCAGTGTAAGACCTACCCTGGTGCTGGTGCAACACTACCCTGTTAATCATTGCGGCTAATATCACACAGAGGGCAGTGACAGTCACGCTGTAGGGCAGACTCCAGGTTTCACCCCTGAACTTCTTTATGAGTGTGGTATTATAGGCGACTGATTCTGGCCTGTGCTCTGATGACTAATTGAATGGTGTTAATCTGCAGCTAAATGAAATATTCAGTTGATTCAGGGAAAGGCAGACAGGGCTTGATGGGTCATGTGACCGTAGAGGTCATGTGATAGGGCTGCATGAGAGAACTCATTAGCTGGCCTGATGAGCAGCGAGATGATGGCTCGTTAACCCTGTGCAGGATTGGTTTCACTTCCAAGCCGGCCTGGTCACAATCCCGAATGGCGAGGGGAACAATACACTTTTTCTTTTTTCTTGCTGAGCTGGGCTGCCCGCAGCGTATCCAAGCAGTTACAGTTAAACTGCTCAAGCTCGTGAAAACAAATTACAACGTCCTTTTGTCTCCTTAGCTCCATATTATTATTACATGGCCATCGTCCATACCGCGACACTCAAAAGTGCGGATGCAAACGTACACCCACCCTTCGCCTTCCACCATTTCATCTGTGGAAATGGCCCTGCGCTCTGCAGCACGCGTAAAAGTGCACTCCAGTCTTTCAAAAACACCTTCACTTTGCTCTCAGCGGCAAAGCCTTTGAACTGCTCCTTTCAAAAATGCTGCCCTTGTACCCCTGAATAATATTTGCCAGGTGTTAGAGAGAGCGAGAGAGTGAGAGACAGAGAGAGAGAGAGAGACAGAGAGAGAGCAAGGGAAGAGCTGTCTAAGGTCCTTTTGCTTGAGGTGGAGGAAGCAAGAGGCCTGCTTATTAGTCGCCGTTTATTGGTTCCTTGACACACACACACATACACACACAAAATGAATGCATGCACACTCTATTACACAATCACACAAACATGCTCACAGAGGTACACACACAAGCAAGATGAAAGATGAAAGGACTGGCCTTTCCATAAACCTTTAATTTAGAGTTTAAAAAGGGAGGGTGCAGGGAGCTGGTGAGTTACAGTACATGTAAAAAAATGGAGGAAGCCACATGAAGGATCTCTATGCACTTACACAACTGCATTAGCCTACTCTTTAAAGAGAATTAACATTTTTCATTGTATCTCTCGTCATTATTATTAGGAGCCCTGTTTCTGACAATAAATGATGCACCAATCAGTACATTTGCATGCACTTTAAAAGTTTGATTTTACTTTGTCTAAAAAAAAAATGTCTTAAAATGTCATGTAAACACTTTAGTGTGACTGAAATTGCACCAGTCTGTTTTTTTCAGACTAACAGTCTGAAATTTGTAGCATGGCTTTGTCCAGCTTAAAAAAAAAAAAAAACTTTATTGGGACTAAAATTGGGCTTGGCATTCTCCACTTGCTCTAGTTCTAGTTCTATATATTCTAGATGCGTATATTTAATGCTTCAAATATTAGATTTGGCATTGTGTCATTTATATTTGAGCAAACAGACAAAGACAGTAGCTCAATCACTCATTCCCAACCAGAGAAGGTACATGAACGCCAGACTTAACTAATAAAATGAAACAATCATGTGATATTACTTTTTTTTTAATCTGAATTACTAGCAATTTTAGTTTACAGTTCCTTACCGAAAAGGCATACCCAACACTATCTCACGCCCAATTCATACGAATACGACGAATGAGTAAAAAATGTTTAATTCGTACTAATTCGTACGACCTCACTCGTACGAATTTGTACGAT
>JAOTRC010000043.1:18795876-18811724 GCA_027497675.1 Cyprinella lutrensis
ATCAAAAAGATCTTTGTGTTCTGAAGATGAACAAATGATTTATGGGTTTGGACCGGCATGGGTCAGTATTAATGACAAAAATTTCCTTTTTGGGTGAATTAACCCTTAAAAGGCATTTATTCTTCCTGAAAGTTGCCTAAATTGGACCTTGCTGTGTTTAGTGTTATTGAGCTACTTGAGCTCTAGTTCGGGTCTTCCCAAATACACTCGATGAACACATAAAACTGTAAACGTACAGACACAAAAATTTGGGCCCATCCCGAGTATAAAATAAAGTGCATGTGGATGACCTCTGATTGCAGGTTATTTATTGCTTAGGGCTACGAGTTGTGGGGTTGCGGAGCTCCCCCTGTTGATCCATTTTTAAACTACACTAGTTTCATGAAATTTGCTGACATAACTTTGGAGCTGAAACATTTTTTATGTACATGCCCACTAAGTTAACAGCCTATGACAGACAGAGAGTAAGGTTTAGATATTACCCATAATTCACAGCTTCCTGTAATGGAGCAGGTGACCATTCACGTCAGTAGCCTTCAGCCAGAAGGAAATACGTTAATAAAAACTTATTCTGGAGTAAATACAGATGTCAGTCTATTTTTCTTTAAGATATCCTGAGGTCTCTCTCTATCCCCTTCTTTCTGTCTGTCTTCTCTCATTCTCTCTGTCGCATTTTTTTTTTTCTCTGTGAGCTAATTAACCTGGTTGCTCTGTAGTAATGAGTTCTCTCTGGTGGCAGGCGGACTCTGAAAGGGGAGGCGTAGGCTAGCGATCCTCTCTGGCCGTATCATCAGAACATTGTCAGGCCAAACAATGGCCTTATCTGCCTGCTTTTCGCCTCTCCCACCAAAACCCCCCATCCATCCACCCTCCCGATTAACAGGGAGGAACCGGGGAGATGGAGAAAAGGGCATGTCCTTGCACAGGCCTAATAAATGTCAGGGAAAAGGCCAGGGGAGCAGCCATACCCTATATGCATTAGGATCTAGAATAAAGCACACAGGTCAGGATTAAGGTGGGCCGAGCGAGAGACAAAACATGCCTTAAGACATACTTTAGCTTCAAAGAATAGAGGTTAAGAACATGACAGTTGTTTTAGGACAACTTCTATTACATTAATGCATTTTGCAGACACTTATCTAAAGCAACACACATTGCATTTAAGTTATTCACCTTATTTGTAATGTAAAAGCAGGTGCCATTTTCTTAAATGGAAGGCTTCATGGTGTTGTCCACTTCCAGTTATTACGGCTCTATAAAAATTGTATGCTATGCTTGATGTTGCAAACTAGTATTTATCATATAATTAACATTTATTATCATCCCACCAAACACGCTGGATTATAGTACATTATTTTAGAGTTTACTGCACTGTTATTCTTCTAGATATTTACCTACAGAATTGGAAGCATCTGCAAAAATGAGAGTTAGTTAGGTTAATTTAAATATTTATACATTTACATTTATACAGTCTATGTCACTTCAGAAGATGTGCATGTAATTAAGTACTCTATAATTAATTTATGGTTCATATAGTAGAAACTGAGTATAAATGGAAACACAACACAGCGAGAAAGACAACACATGTATAAAAGAATCGCAGCCTAATATTCCTTCTGTAATGTTAATCAAACAACAAAAGATAAGGAAATCACTCCCTACTCTTGATTCAATAGCTTTTGTCACTTATTTAATTTAACAAAAAAAGATTATTTGCGGTGCGATTTTAAATTGGATTATTTCTCTCAATTTCTATACCTGAAAACTACTTGGATACCTGAAAATGTATTTTATTTGTATCTTTGCTCTTTTGTATTAGTTTGTGCAGTTGCTTGAAGTTCCATTATGTTAGTTTTATTTGACTAATCCTTTTCCCCCTGAATATAGCACATAATGAACAGCACTGAAAAGGCAACCCTAAACCTATAAAAACAAACCGTGAGTAATTTGAATGGTTACACTCCTTGAGAATTACATTACAGAGAAACTGAAAACAGTATGAAAAGGTCCCTTTAAAATGTTACAAATAAATGCAACAAAAAAAGCTACAAAAGCCTTTTCTGGGGTGGTACACTTTCAAAAGGTATAGATATGGTACCACTTATTGGACCTTTTTTCAGAGAATGTAGATATACACAATAAAGTCCACTTGTAGTCCACTTGAATTTAAATGAAAATCATCCTAAAAACAGCAGAAATTAATTCCTGAAATGTTCTACAGTAGATACTCTGCTCCAGCATAACCTTGAATCAATTCATGAAGCAATATTTCAAATAAGAGCCTTGTGGCAACAAGTGTCCAGAGGCCTCTCACTCCTTTTCTTCCCCTCCTGAATTTCTTAGTGAGATAAGAATGGAGTAATGAGAGGAGGGGGAGGTTTTGAGATCCAGAGCTCACCTCATTTCCTCCATCCATAGCACGAGTGGCCACTTAGCACGGTGTACCAAGTTTGAACGAGGAGAAAGAAAACGAGAGAGAGAGAGAGAAAGAGAGAGAGAGAGGGGCAATGAGAATCAGAGATGAGAGTAATGCAGGACAGTGGTGGAAAAAAAGGAAAAGAATTTAAAAAAGGTTGGGAGGATCGGTTTTAAAATGCTCCATTTCTCATCTCATACTGAAGCGGATTTCAGATGGACTTTTGTGAAGCAAAAGTGAGGTATGGAGGAATAAGAGACAAGAGGACTGGTTTTGGGACATTTTGATAAGCCCAGTTTAATGCTGGCTAATAAATGTGTCTCTCAGTGCAGCAGGGCCACCCACAGAACAACCACCCAAACAAAGATGCCTCTGTTGGGGCCTCCTTCTCCCACAGAAGCCCTTGAGTGGCTGGACGTCTACAGGAAACCTTCAAGACCCCTTCATTCGTCCATTCACACATAAATACAAATACATGCACAGAAACACATATACACACATTACACAGCACTGCTAATTAATCCAGAGATTACCAAACCAATTACAACCACACTCCATCTAATTAGAAATTATTTAAAGCATTTTCCAATTAGGCTTTACACACTCATTAAAAAAAGACCACCATGCGTCAGGAACAGCTCATAGAGGGACAAGTGTGTGTAGCTGTGAATGTATCTGTGCACTTACACTAGCCATTTCCCAAACACTTTAACCCTTCCTCATCCCCAAATCCACCCCCAAAAGGGGAAAACACCATCTAAAATGTGATCACAACAAGTGACATCATTGAAGAAATGAATTAGAGAGAGACAAAAAAATAGACATCATTATGCAATATTTTGAAGAATATATCTACGGACAATATTTGAGAGTTAAGTTTGCAACCAGTGGTTTCTGCGTCAGTGGCACTTCATGCAACAGTTGAGAGAATAGCAGCACTCGAGTGTGCCACTAAAGAATCTGACACCATGACAGGCATGTCCATATTCAAGACAATTCAAGACAAATCCTGTGTTTTCCATCAAATAAATTCCTGTCATAAAACAATACTCTCTGTCTCCCTCCTCCACCCACTACAGCCGTCTCCTCCACCTTTCCCTTTCTCTCTCCTACACACACACACACACACGCTTCTAACCACTCTCTCTCTTCACCTATTTGAGATTGAGTCCGTCTCTTAGGGATTGCTGTTCAGCGGTTGTCAGGCTAAATTGAAAAGATGATCCACAGAGCTATGGGGTAAACACAGGAGCCTTTTGATCTGAAGAGTCCACAGTTAAATAAATAGCGAAGTGAGCGCTCCGTGCCACACAGCCCCTCCGGGCTTCATTAGTCTCCAATTACAGGTTCATTCATCTGTGAAATGCAGAAATGCAACAGCTGTATAAACCGCTTATGGAGCGGCAATTTGCTTGCTATCCACAACATTGATGTTATCAGGCCCTAATATGGCACAGTATTTATCATTACATAATGTTAGTGGGGTTGTCCACAGCAATTGTGACAATTAACTCCAGCTGTATCTCTGCCCATGTTTTGGTGCTTCAGGAGTTCAGCCTGCCGTTTATTAGACTGCAAAAATGTTGCACACAGCCACAGCTACTGAAATGGTATATTTAAAAATGTAGAGTTGGAAAAACTGAAAAAGGCTTTATAGAAAAACTAGAAGAAACAGGGAGACGAAAGCAAAGTATCTGTGAGAAAATGTCAAAAACGAGTGGGGAAAAGACAGAGAGAACACAAAGCGATGGGGGAAGGGATCGCACACGGCATAAACCGGCGTTCTTCTTTACTCTAACAACCATAAGTGGTATTCTGATTATTGTGCCCACGAATACACACACACACACAGCATCCCTTCGGACTGAGGCACAATGGCTGTATGAAAGTCATCAGCCCCCTCCCCCCTTTAAAGCATCCCTCCACCTCCCCTCTGGAGTCTGTTTCATCATTTTAATTAATTTCTAATCAGGCGACAGTAAACTAATCAAGGTCTGCATAAAAACAGGGGCGGCTGTTTTTGACTGAGGAGCCACCGCAGAGTCTTGACTCTGACTGCATACTGAGCACTGCAGCATCCGTATCATACGGGACACATTCATGACCCTCGGACTGAGGATTCAATGGGTGCTGCTGCTGGATCTCAAATTGTAGATTAGTAATTAAATCTACTAAAAATGGAAATGCAAAATCTGCAGTTTAGCAACAATGTGAAATATACTAAACCTGAAATATCAAATAATGCAAAATAATTTAAATCTAAATAAAAACAATAGTGTCCTTTTACAACAACAACAACCAGACTAATTGGATACATAATAAATATCTGCAATTAAAAAACAAATGAATTAATAAATATGCTTTTAAAAAGTATGTCACCCTACTCAGAACATTTGTTTACCTGCAATTGCATATTTGTTTTTGGAAAGAGTGATGCACAAATTTCACTTTTATGCATTATTTGAAGGAAATGTTGCATGTTCACACACTGTGTTCAATAAAGTCACGCTGTTGAACATTGTTTGTGTGTTATTAGTCTGAGCAGAAAGTGCTTGTGCTGTAACTTGAGGATCACATCATATTTTATGATAAACTTATGATAAAAATCCAGTACTTTTATATTTTGCTCTTATCTTGTTTTTCTTTTACTTTCTTAACTTAATTGTATTCTCTTTTTATAGTTATAAGTTTATTATTAATCTTTTTGGTAACACTTTACAATAAGGTACCATTAGTTCATGTTAGTTAATGCACTAACTAACATTAACAATGATCAGTACATTATTAACTTTGGTTAATATACAACTGTTCATTGTTTGTTCATGTTAGCATTGTTCATGTTATACAGTGAATGTAGAAATTAAGATTAATAAATGCTTTAGACGTATTTATCATAGTTAGCTCATGTTCACTAGTGTTATATTTAAATATAAACTCTAAATATAAAATAATCACTTTACTGACTTGACTTTCACAACCTTTGTTCATCTTCCCTTTTGAGGTTAACAATGTGTTGGCTGAAGTAGAGCGAGTCATGACAACAACAGTTTCAATTTTTCTCCTGTCCTCTCCCTCTTGCATATGGAAAACATTGAACGTTGAGGCCAACTTTAAAAAAGACCTGATCATATGCCAGGAAAATGAACAACATGACAAGCAGAGAGGACCCACTTGCTAACAGCCAACCTGAGGGAGGGGGGGAGTGGATTAAACATGGAAATCTCTAATCTCTCTCAGGCCTGTAGGATTATTCTGCTCTCTCTCAGTGTGAGCGGACATATTTACCCATGGTGAGTATATTTAGACTCTAAATTCCCCTGCTGCCTCTTCTACCCACTGGCTGGCACTGGGAGAAGCAGGGGAAGGACGCCAAGCATGGGATAATAATACAGGGAGGGAGAGAGAGTGATGGAGAGAAGCAGGGAGAGAGAGAGGGAGAGAGAGAGATCCCCCTCCAGCAGAAAGCAGAGGATTAGGCCCTCTCATCTCCCGGTGCATCATCCACTCCCTCCACTGATGGTGTTTTATGATATCCAGCAGCACAGAGGGATGATCCCATTACACGCCAATGAACAGTTCGACCAATACACAACCACAGCAACCACATTACACAATTACAGCATACTATACGCCAATACCCCGCCACTCTATGCCAATAAATTCTGCTGGACTAACCCATTATCCAATAAACAACTCCTCTGGTCAACAATTACAGCATGCTTATGAAGTATAAACCAAAGGTCAAGCAACACCCTTACAGTACGAGGGGTCTTCTAGTCATGTTAGGACACAGAGTTCACGCAACAGCACTCAAACTATTTTGAAAAAAAAAAAAAAAAAGCTCATCTCAAAAAGACATCATGCACCTATTAGGGATTCCACAGCCTAAAATATTTTTCATTTTTACTTTTCTTCACTGCATTATGCGGCACTGAAATAGAGCCACTTATCATCTATATAAACTAGACGAGTCATGCAACTGCCAACAGTGGCATTCTTGGGTCACTTCTTCCAATTCGAGAATAAAAAAAAACAAAATAAAAATGTTGGTACACTTTATTTTAAGGTGTCTGTGTTAGTGTAATTATACATACTGAGAAATATTTTTTTTTCTGGATTCTGTAAAATTAAAGCATTTAGACAATTCTTGAACAACAACAAAAAAATATGTAAAACACATTTTTATAACAACTCTTTTTGAGAGAGTTTCAAGTACCATGATGTTAGGTTTTCTGTTTAGGGTAAGCCACAGAAAACATCCAAAATACATATTTCAAGTGTTTAATTTTTTTTCCAATTAAAAAAAAAACGTTAGCTCTAATATGTCAACAAAATGAAACAAGGCTTTCTCTTCTAGAAATGTATGCAAATTAGTGTATTATTTGCATATATTTCAGAAAGCTTTTAATACAAAACAATTGTCTTAATTTACAGTGATTAATCAGCTGCAGAAAGTATAGTGTTATCTATTCATTATAAATGTTACACCTGTTGTCTTAAAGCTAATGATCTGATAGTCAGACCAAATATGCGAATATGGGATATTTCTGCCGCAGGTTTTTAGACAAACACTTTTCAAACTACAATAATCATGCAGATTAATTTTGATCTTCATATTATTTGTATTATTGTTAATCAGTCAGACCAATCAAAATCCACTTGGCTCAAACATCTGAGGAGGCATGTGCATGACGCTTCTGAAATAAACCATTTAAACATCACACAAACATGCCCCATTCGAATGTATTTACTACAAGCCCTCGCACAAATAATATGAAGCCCTTGCTATACAAATCTTATCTTGTACAGTACTGGTAATGAAACAGGAATTGAAAATGAGGTTGTAGGTTTTTAGAAGGACAGAGATGACTGAAATGTGGGTGGGGGGAGTAGGAGGAGGAGTCATTAAACCTAATTAACGCAGCACCTGTCTCCTCTAACAGGTGTAACTTTACATCATCTCCTCTACCTGTCTCAAATGGACCCTTGGGTGACTGTTGACCTTACACATGAACTTGATAGGCATCGCATAACAGCTTTACATTCATCTTCCATAGATGAAAGGAGAGTGTCTGGTAAGGGTGTCTAACTTTGATGTATGAACCAGAGTGACTGAATGACAGCTCCAATGGTCATTAGGGAACTAAAACTCAAGAAAACCAAAGGACAGGTCATGTGTCTGATCCAGAGACTTATTTCCAGTTCATAGTGGACAAGAACTAGGGCAAAACCAGCACATCACACTGTTAACCTCTTCTCTCCCAAAACTGTTAAAGGTCAGTTATGAAAAATGTTGCTTCATATTAATGAAATCATTCAGAAAACTTTGTAAAAATATGCTTCCAGATAAAATCAAGCATTGTTGCTGTTGCATTGTTTATTTTATTGTTGTGGTTATTTAAATTTCACCTGTTTCTCCTTTGTATTAGAGGTTTTTGCTAGTTAAGTTTTTATTTTATTTTCTTTTTTAATTGTAGAGCATTTTGGGCATAAATTTTGTTAAATATTGTAGAGAAATAAATTTGTCTGAATATCATATTTTCACAAAACATTATATTTAATAATAACAACAACAACAACAACATTCTATAATGACAAATCAAAAAAAGAAATCAGATAAAAATCTCACACGCAGGAATGTCTGATTTATATACTGACTTATTATAAACTTATTTTACGTGTCTTGCCACAGGACAAGAAAAATGCTAAACAAATTTGTACGGTATACTGGACATTCATATGAGCTGATTGATTATTCAGTTCATGTTTCTCCTCTAAGCTCTGATGATGACAGTCCTGTGATTCGGAAGCCTTGAATCAACTCTCATCCTAAAAATGCCAAAGAAGCCTGAATTTAGTAATCAATGACTGAAGGTGATGAAGACGTGAATCAGACCAAATTAATAAAACAAGTGCTCCAGTCAGAGGTAAGAAATGTCGGTTGTGCGTTCGGGGGTGTTAAAGAGGAGAGGGGGGCATCTTGTAACCAACATGCGGGGGCAGGAGCTGAACACCCCTAATCATGCCTCCAGCACTGCAGAGAGGAGGAGGGAGACAGAAAGACAGGAATATGGGAAGCAGACCAAGGAAATCCTGTTCTTAAGATTGGCAGGCGTAGAATCGGTATTGGAGTCTAAAAAAATAAAAAAAGAGGAGATTTGGGATTTTACCAAGACACTAAACCCAGGAGGAACGGTGTTTGTTCAATTTTTCCTTTATTCTTTTTAGTCATTTCCCTTTTTCTCTGAGAGGGGCCTGTAGGGCCCCATGCTACGGAGGTGAGCATGTTTCAGACTGCGCTCAGAGGATGGTGCAAAGAGCCACAGGAAACAGCACTCAAACGATTTTACAGTCTGAGTCCAAAGAAAGCACATCTCAAAGAACAGTCATGCGTCTATTCAGGATCAAACCGCCTTAATTATTTTTCATATTCACAGTAACAGGCCCAACAATACCCCTGCCACTAAATATATCATTTCCTTGGGCAAAGATTACATGTTGCTTTAGCTGAGGTATCGAATTACCTAATAAAGACGTGCAATACGGAAAGAAAACCAGCTACTCGTACGCTCAAATAAGCAACAAATTAATTAAGAGTTCGCTATGCGATGGGAGGAATCGTTAATAGCTGAGTCACTCTTGCATGATAGCACAACATAATTGCAGATTATTGCATCACAAATTTCTTGTTTTATATAAGCCATTTGAGGTGTCACCATGAAGTCTTGGCAACACTTCAGTAAAAATACACATCACTAAAATGTTTAAAATAGTTACACTAAATCGTGTAAACGAAATCTGGAAAAAAAACCTTAATACTTCTTCTCAACACAAACTCAACATCTGGAAGAAGACCAATTATTATCTGAGTGACTTGGTCATCAGGTTTCGCAGAGCTCTGTGTTTGTTAACCCAAAACAAAGCTCTATTTGGATCTGTTTCATCCATATGTGCTTTTCTATCAACTGAGAAAAAAAAAAAATCATTAAAGAGCACTTGCTTTTCTGACTAACTCAGTGCAAATCTCTAATTCATTTCTAAAGCAACATTAAAAACAGAAAAAGAGCTGAAAAAGTCTATTCAAGTATTAGATTTCACATTTTAATTTTCAGCATTGTATTCATAAGAGCATTTCTTTCTATCATTTGCCTGAATTCAGTCACTACATTTAGCCCCATAATCCTTCTATGCTTTAATTAAGGTCATCTTTAAGAGGGGAATTTTTCAATTAAGTTCGCAGATAATTTATTTCTTATCTACACACTAATAAAAAAGAACTAGAAAATAGAAATATTTAGTACATTTAGTATCTCAAGTCTGTTTTTGCAAAAAAAATTATGTTATGAATTAACATATCAGTTGTCTCCGACATTAAAATTTTGTAGGAGAAAGAAAAGATGGGGAAAAAATGAGAATTTCTGGCGTACGGTAATAGCGTAGAGCTATAAGAAACTCAAAGAATTTGATGAGAGATTTTGAAAACTCTGACTTTGTATTTTGGTATTTTGACAACAAGACAAACAGAATGTGAAATTACTGTGGTATTCCTGTAAATGCAAACATTGTCCATACAATGAAAGTCAATGGGGTCCAGTGTTGTTTTGGACCATAATGACTTGAGTGTGGGCAAACACATTTTTCAAAATATCTTCTATCTCCAGAAGAAAGAATGTCACACAGGTTTGGAATGACATGAGGGTAGGTCAATTATGACAAAACTGCCCAGGAGTCTTTTAGAAACTAGTGAAATATTACAGTGACCTAATTTGTGATGTATAGACTACTACTCAAAAAAACAAAATGGGTTCATAAGGCAAATATTAAAGAGGTCCTATTATGCCCTTTATGAAGTCTTGATTTTGTGTTTGGGGTGTACTAGAATATGCTTTCATTCTTAATAGTTTGAACAACAGATTGTCCAGACAAAGTGGGAACTGCTCAGGAGAAGCTTTTGTGCGTAGCCTGCATTGAACTCTCTTATGTTCCAGAATCTGTTCTAGGTAAAATGTTTCTAGCATACAGGTAAACGTTGAGGTTAAAATGTTCAGGAACAGTGGTTCAAATAAATTTGAACTTTAACTATGTCAGCCTTAGGAAGGTCAAAAAAAAGGGGTTTGGAAAACCAGAGTCTCTTTGACATAGCAGCATTCTCAACCAGGCCTCGTCCCCCTTTTTTGCGTATTCCATGTGCGCGGATTGTTTAAATGAGTAACAATGTTAATTCAAAAGATCTGGAGAAAAAAAGAAACGCATTGTAGTTCTTGGAGAGTGAAGGGGTTAAGGATTTAAAGGGAGTTAAGGAGTTAAAGGCACAATGCCTAACTGTTGTAAGAGAGTGAGCTGAGCTCTAGAGTCCTGTGATTGTAAATATGAAGGCACAGTCATCATGGAGGATTACAACATTGTTATTGCTTGGGTATAATTGTTGCATCACCAACAAAGCTTGCCAGTAACACTAACAGCATGAATAAAAATGAAAATAAGTGAATCTTATTGTCATCGTTTCGTCTTAATATTTCTGTGCTGTCCATGATAAGTCAGTGCAGCAGTATAAATCAAGCCAGAGCGGATAAATTAGAATTGACACTAATAGCTTTGTAAAAACATGCACACACTGTAAGCATCAGGGTATTTCAGATCAATCCCAGCAGAATTCCTCTGATCCGCCTTTTAAGGTAAAGGCATGGGACGCTGACACCGCTTCTTCTGTGATGCAACACGGCTGAGAGATATCACAGCTCCAAGCCACCTGTCAATCTTCCATCCACCTCCCTGCGGACTCCCCACCCACCAAAGCCAAATTGCAGCTGGGCGTGCGTGTGCGAGTGTGTTGGGGGGCTCGAGGGACGCCACACAAAAGAGCGGAGAGCTGACCAGCGCTCAGGTGAAATTGAATTGGAAATCTTCCATGGCTCGTTAGCATAAGAAAGGAGCGTGTGGCTTTAGACAAAGACTCCTCTTCTCATGCAGAAAATCAATCTCTCCTGGGGCCCGGCTATTGTTCATCTCCGCAGTACAGGTGTCCCTTCAATGGTCCTTAATCAAAAGTGTCAAAACAAAGTTAGGAGTTATCTCCCCACCGCTGTCTGTTGGACCGCGTGCACGCGCCCGCGCACTGTGGAAGGATGCGTGCGTGCAACTTAGGCTGACGTGGATAGATGGAGAAATTCAGGTATGCATCACAAAACTTATTGATATTTACCTTGCTGTGCGCTCCAGGGCTGACACAATAATTGGTTTACAGCATAGAGGGAAACAGAAGTGTCCTCTTGCTCAATGAATGTCCCTCAAAAAGCATCAGCACAACATCACTTCACTGTTGAACATGCCAAAGGGGCCATGGCAGCCCGTGTGTGTTTTTCTCCAAGCAGGGACACCATGAATTGGCTGAGTGAATTGAGGCTGTAACACAATAAAGTGAGATGGAGAGCAGTGGCCGCAGGTCTGTTTGCGAAGCGTAGATTAAATAAACTGAAATGAAAAACAGCAACCTTCTTTTTGAAAAAGAGCTGATGTCCACCATTGTGTGATGGCAACATCCATCCAAAAGAGCTACAGGACACATATGAGCTGATGAGCACATAAGAAAATTTAGAAGTAATCTAGATTTGATGTAATTCTCAATAATGAGGTTTAATGCAAGATATTTAACTTTTTAATTATGGCGTCCCCAATAGGACATCCTCATCTTGAGCATCTCCAGACCTCCTGCAGTTAAACCTGATCTCCCTAGGGTCCGCCCTTCCAAAACCCATCCTCTCTGGTCAGGACCCCTGGGCCATCCTCATGCAAACATTGGGTTGATTAAAAATCACTTAATAGAACAGAAAAAAATAAAGCTGTCTCATCAGCTTGACGGTTCTGCAGAGACCCAGGGGACATCAGCCCTGAACAACACAGTGCTATATTAGAATCCAGCACATATGGCTCATAAGAGATGATTAGACATACATCAGTGCTCCGTGGTTACACTTAATCTTCCTTTAAGGTGATTTGTCCTTTAACCTTAATGTTGTTCCTAACCTATAGTATATGACTTTGTTTCCTCTGCAGGACACAAAAGAAGATGTTGGTAGCTATTTCTCAAAATATTTTCTTTTATGTCCTACAGAAGGATCGGAACGATCCATTTAAATGCTGTGTGGTTCTTTCATTCTTATTCAACTAACACCTGACAATGGATGAAAAAGGTGCCATCCATAAATAAATGTAGAAATTGAATGTACTGGCTTTGAGACAAGTTTGTCAGCGTGAGATGGCGTAAACAGGTGGAGCCATGCAGCTGGGGATGACAGGACAAACATGATGTCACTGAAGTCCTTCAGTCCATCACTAACAGATGGTGGATCTCCCCTAACATTCGTCAACACCCAACATAAGAGCAAAGACACCGACTTTAAAACACACTTTTAAACAAAAAAGCATCTTAATAAAAAATATTACAAGAGCAGCAATAATAAATGGTTATATATATACAGTATATGTATAGTACAAAATTTAAAAATAAAATGAATAAATAAACACTGAGGCTTGCATCATATATATATGCAAGTATATATGCCTCAGTATATATTCTTTATTATAAACATATCAACTTGGGCAAAAGTTGTAGTTAATACTGAGAATTAACCCTAAACTAATGTGTGACCATATTATTTATTTTCATTTATTGTTGTTGTTACAAAAATTATCACTTTAATAGTTTTAGTAATAGCCAAAGACACCCATATATCCACTAAAATTCAAATGTGTCTAAGCACATAAGCTAACCACTACGCTACTCTGACAGTGATAGCAGCGCTTTAAAAACAATAGGAGAACTTGTGTGTGGGTAGTAGTCAGTGCAGAGATGCTACGGGAGCAGGGCAGGTGACAAACACGGATAAATATGTGAGCAGCAGCACAAGGATCAGATCGGAGCATAAAATTGGAACTTAGCATTAAGACCTGTAATGTGAACATAGCCCAGACATCTGACGTGAGACTCAGGGGGACACTTCCTAACAAAAAAAGAGATCAAGGGGGCATGACAAAAACAGAGCCGCCAGTAATCCCTCTGGCAGCTATATTGGATCAAGCCTAATCTGTCTGAAGATGAAGAGTCTACAGTACCTCAGTAGGATTAGATCTAAAAAGCCTCTCTATGTTACCTTCAACCTCTGACTCCAAAGCCTCAAGGGCTCTGCCTCAGCCTTCTCTAAGTGAAACTGAGCCCAGTCTAATGGACACACACTGTCAAACAGACGTTTTCCATAACATCACGATTGGTGCATTATTGCCAGGCATAAAAATGATCAAGATTTCCATATATTGGTCTATATACAAGTCTGCTAACTCTCTATATGCTGCTGGGAAGAGTAAGGTAGAGATATTCATTTTAAAAGCCAAAATACACAATAGATTTTTGCCCAGATTTGAGTCTCTGAAAGAGCCTGTGCAATTCTGCAATTTCAGAAAGTTGTGTAGACGTGTATGATGGGCAGACTATGATTCCATCCAGCTGGAGGACAGCAAACAATTTTGAGCTGATTTTAGAACACACATTGTTTTCATTTGTCACGCGTCGCTGTCTCCTAGCAACAAGGCACACTTGTACATTTCTGTATAAGTGTTTTGTGTTTGGAATGAATGGTAGTGTGTGATGCCCAGTCATCTAGTGTGTGATGCCCAGTTCTTCTTTGTAACCATTTACAAAGTCAACAAGTGTATGATGCTTAGTGTTTTGAGATCTGTTCAGATTTTGAAGACATGTAGTGTTTATAGCCTTGAACCATGGCACACTGGAGTGAAAAGCCATGGGATGAGCAAATTGACTTTTTTTGCTAACACACTAAATTGTTTGATCATATGCCATAACTTCAAAATAGGACGCTTCAAAAAAAAAAAAAAAAGATCAGATGTCAAAGTCGCAAAAAGCCTCATAAAGAGGATCAACAAGCTGAAAGCCACATGAGGTGTGTGAGTAGGAGCACAAACATTTTTCAAAGTGGGTGCTGGAGGAGGAGGGTAAAACATTTTTGACTCTGCTTGATTATTTCCATGTCAGAATGACATTGAAAATGACAACTTCACTGGCTGACACTGAGAGATGGACAGCTCTGACGGCACCACAACAGTCAACAGTCGATGAGTTCACACTCTCCTTTAAAACCAGCGTGACTGACAGGAAACATGCAGCAATGTTGTTCCATTCACAGAGCTCACAATAGAGCATGAACAATGGAAAGAAACCAACAGAAAAGAAAGAGGACAAAATTGCCAGAAAACAACTCTAATGTACAATATAATCCAAGGTAAAAGACAAGACCGTGACTAAACGTTGCAACAAGGTTACCGCTGAATGTTTATCATACATAACAAAGACGTTTTCGCTTGTAGATGCGTGGAAAAGCAGAACCTTAAATAACAGTTATTAGTAGTCTGCTGACCCGTAAACAACCCGAATTTCTAAGGATGGGGCAAAGCAGTACTCGGATCAAACTCTGAGCCACTCAAGGTGAAACTGTTCCTCATGAGGGAAAGCGTGTTGAGATGAAGGGAGAGATATAGTGTGCTATTGAAAAACAAGGAGAAAGAGAAAGCAATCAGAGACCAGATGAGTGTGCATCGTGACAGGATCTCCCCAGGGTCAGGAAACAATGTCACCTCCCAGACAAAAACACTCCTGGGGTCAGCAGAAAATACACCGGGCTGGCCAACATGTTGTCTGACTGAAAATACAAGAGAAAGTCAGTGAAAGTTGAGCACTTTAAAAAAATGGGAACATGCATGTACAGAGATGAGGAAGGCATCTTGTGGAGTATGAAAGCAACATTACACCAACTTGGTCCATGTTGGATAATGGATCAAAAACAAAAAGGAGTGTCCACAACAACGAGAAGGAAAAGCTTTTAAAAATCAAGCTTAAAACATTACTCTAATGAGAAAATTACTCTTTGTATTCATGTTGGTTTCGGGGGGAGAAAAATACAGTTTAAGAAGAGTTCACATTTAATGACCAAAAATGAAAAATAAATTATATTTATATTAATATATGAATTAAAATAATCATATGAATTGTTAATTAAATTTTATCAATGGTTACATTTTTGGGGTGACACGAAATTTTAAAAACTGAACTATCAATAAGCAATTTTTTTTTCTAATATTAATAACAAAACATTATGCCAAATTACTTTACTCAATACATTACTCAAATTACTATGTTTTTTTTTTCTTATCCGCCTTTACCGAGGCTGTTTTTCTTCATTATCATAACAGGACAGGATCCCTCTGACATCTATGATTGTGGGCATCCTAAAATATGAAAGTGAAATGTAATTATAGAGTAATAGTTGTAGTTTTATAAGACACACCAATATATATATATATATATATGAAGAGTTCAGATGCAAAAGCCTCTAAATGCCATTTGAAATTTTCTTCTAAAATG
>JAOTRC010000043.1:18848006-18864100 GCA_027497675.1 Cyprinella lutrensis
AAACTATTTATAATAAAAACTACAAAAAATTAGGCTATATGTAAAAATAAAAAATCATCAAACAACATAACATATTCATCATAAGGAAAATATATATGACTAAAGAGTTTTGTGAGTTTTGTCAACTCCAGCTTAACAAGTCAACTACAATAAGACCGAGTTGACAAAATGTAATATTTTTCCACCTTAAACAATTGTGTACAGTGAAGTAATTTTGTAGCTGCCTTAATAAACAGAACAAAAATACCAAGATTAAGATTTATCTCACAACTATTTACAAGATAGTCAAACATGCAAAAACCAACAGTGTTGACATGATAAAGATGTGAACACAGAGACTTCAACATTGTTTTTTATAACATATGAAAAAGAAAAAAAAAAACTTCCAGGACTGTGTCCCATACTGTGGGATCCACAATGACTAGGAAATCGGTACGGGTTGCTCAGAGTTAAAGATGCTGCTGACATTGCCTGATTTATTCAGAGTTGATGCAAAGTGAGGACACAACTTTAGGCATTTTTAATAGAAAATATAAATTTAAGATTTTTCACTTTTTGTATCGTTTGATATATTACAGATCTCTGCCTATTTTAATTACATTTTTGACCTCATGCTGAAGATTTTTTTTATTCATTTCCTAAGTATACAGATTTTCTTTAGATGTAACTTAAGTTTCATTTTGAATTTCTTCATGTTTAGCATAAAGGGCTTTTGTGTGCACCATCAAATATAGTATTAGATAGATGTACAATCAAATAGTCCACATTCAGCATCTATGCAGACATTCATCAATCATTTGTTATCCTGTTCGTTCCTCTCAGCAGGTGGTTGTGGTTAGCTAAGGGTCACTGATGTCTCTTTGCTTATGAAGTGAGAAATCTGATTTGTTCAGCTCTAGATAGTCTGTCCTGTGTTGCTCTTGCAGTATTAGAACTGTTTGATTGACAGTTATGTGTACTCCTGTGAATGGACAGTGGCTGTGTGCATGTGAACTTCAGTGGGAGTAAAATATCAGCTTCCGCTTTACTTTCCGCTCTGATTACAGTTTATGCCCTGAGAGAAGCAAAAACAAATGTGTGTTTGTGTGTGTGTGTGTGTGTGTGTGTGTACGTATGTGTATAAGTGGACAATGCATCATCTTGAGCGCATTGGCTTTCAAAGCAATGCTACTCCTTCAGTGCTTTAATACATCACTGTAGGAGCATATCTCTTTGGAAAATAATGCTCTACATATAAGAATATCGTATCGGTTTTATGGAAATTATTTTATGCTCTCCTAAAATTCCATGGAAAATGTCATTTCAGAATTAAATTAAAAAGCAAATCACACCTGAACCTCACTTAAAAAGCAGTTTCAGAATCAAGTTTACGAAGTCTGGGGAAAGTAGAGAAAAAAGAGAGAAACTAAATCTTATTTAGCAAGGAAGCAATAAATTTATCAAAAGTGATATTTTTAATGTTACAAAAGATTTATATTTCAAATAAACTATGTTCTTTTCAAATCCTAAAACATGCCACTGTTTCCAAACAAAACTATGATAATGAAAAAATGTTCTTTAGCAGCAAATCATCAAATTAGAATGGTTTCTGAAGGATCATGTGACACTGAAGACTGGAGTAATGATGCTGAAAATTCAGCTTTGCATCACATGAATATATTACATTTTAAAATAAAGCATGTTAAAATAGAAAATATTTTGAAAATCTCTACAGCTTGGTGAGCATACGAGACTTCCAAAATAAATAAATAAATAAATAAATAAAATAAAAATAGAACCTTTGAAATGTATAACACAATAAGAGCCAATGTGTTTTTAAAACATGTCTTACTCTGTCATATTTGTAATATAGGCTAACTGTTTCAAGAGTTTCAAGGTGATGCCTGACACATTATCATTTCTTTTGGTTTGCTTCTATCATAACGCAAAATAAACAAATACAAATGAATACAGAAAATGTATTAAAATCTTTCATATTTAACTTAAAGCGGTGATCGGATGGAAAATTCACTTTTATATGGTGTTTGCATATAAATGTGTCTTTGCAGTGTGTGGACACAACCACCACAGTAAAATTGGTTTAGGCTGTACATAAATATAATTCCAATGAAAACAATACGATTTTGGCCCTAATGTGGTGTGATTCCATATGTGAAATCAAATATTAAAAAAAAAAAAAATAGGAATTGCATGATGGACTCCAAAGAAAATAGATGTTGTTAAGCTGGAGATCACATCACATCTGAATGGGCTCAGGCAATGCTTGGTGAAGCAGCTTCAGAAGAGGCTGTTCAGACAGAGTAAACTGGACACCGAGCAAGTTAGTGAAAATGCCCCAAACAACAAATTTAGAGCAAGGGTATAAGCTTTCATCCTGTGAGGTCAAAATAGTCCTACTTTGATACTAAAAATTGCCAATCAAACTCTCAGAAGATTAAAAAAGACTTTTTTTTTCAATCAGGCCTATAGTTGTATCATATAATGTAAATGATGTAAATCATGGGATGAGGGATGTCATCTGGGAATGTGCGCACAAATCATGGCTGGAGTGGCAGACATTCCTGAGGCATAATGACAATAACATGTCCTTGCAATTTCTGTGACAAGCGCTCACAGATGTAATAGTTTCTCATAAAATCCTATAAATAAGTGTTTACTAACAGCTACTAATTTCTATTCCAAAATTTGCTTGTGACGCTGCACTGCGATGCTGTGATGACAGGGTTGGTGCCCAATAGAGCCTTGGGCATTGGAAGGTCAATCGGACACCTTTTAACAGGTCAGAGAGAAGCAAGTTACTTTTACATGGGTGTAACAACAAACACAAAAGCAAGAACACTCAATATGAGAAAACTCAATTAAGCACAAGGTGATTATTGATTAAGGTGAAATTGATTCCATGGATGTTAAAGGTTCTTCATGAAACAATGGATGCCAATAAATAACCTTTATTAATATTTTGAAGAGTGTATAGCAAAGCCAGAACTGAAAGTATATGTATGCAAACAAACCCTAAGATTAATTCATTAATACGATCACTGGCAGTATATTTACATCTCTAGACATTTTCATACCTAGATAATGGTGCAAAAGCGATCTACATTTACAATCACAATGACACACAAGACACAACATTATTCAAAAAGATAGAGCATGATACCCACTGAGCTTGAAAAAAGGTTATAAGAAATTGTCAGTAGGCTACATGTTTAGATAATGCTTTTGACATTATGCGTCTACCGTCCACGAGCTCCATATGTGACGTGGGCCTCAACCTCACCACATCTAGATACACTTGACAATACATTAGTGTTGCCCTGAACCATCTGTTCCTTAATAAATGCGCATAGATCAAAATCCTACAAGCCCTTTGTACGTCTTTCTGTGCATATCTGTGTCAAAACCGGCATGTTAATAGCCATTTTAACTAATCAAGTCATATACCGTCTAGCCATAGTGGACATAAAAAAATAAATTAAAAAAAATTAGTAAAAAAAAAAAGACAGTATTTTAGATATAGCCTATTTTAATTCACATTATAATACAATCAATACAACATGTTATAAACATTTTTAGAATTAACAAATAAAACAAAATCATTTAAATTAATTGAATATACAGCATGGGCCAAAAAAATCTGTACATTAATATTTGTCTTCAATATAATGGGGGTTAGGCCTACTTGGCGTTAAAGTTTTTTTTAAACACATTATAAAAGTTATTTCTGCTAAACCTAACCAAGCAGAAAACAAAGATTCAATCAAAGAATTTATAGCAATAACTCAAATTCATACAGTCAATTGAAACTGTACGACAAACTGTAACGTTACATGAATGGACAAAGCAACCCCATTCATATCTGACAGAGCGCACAATATCGATGATGTAGTGCACAACATCGCCCGCAAAATCTAGATATTTTCTAGATATTTTGTTGACAATGCGTAAAATAACCCCCAAATAAACCCTAGGGACATTTTCAGAAGATTACAAAGCTTTTGTCCCATCAGACTACGGCAAAGAATCAATGTGCAGGGAGGCATTATCTCATTCACACCGGTCCAGAGTTGCGTCTCCTCTGTATGCACGTCTCTTTTGTTGATTGTTTTCATTGTGGCGCCAATGCAGCAAGATACAGTACAGTCAAAATACCATAGAAAAACACAAACTTACCTCGACGCGAAACACCGCGCAGCCCTTCAGAAACTCCGTGATGTTGCTCAAGCACTCGCTGTCGTTCTTGGGATCTTGAAAGATCTGAGGAAAACGGGAAGAGAGGTTACAAAGTGTGAACGCTTTGGGAGTGAAGGATTGGCTCAGGTATCCGGCACGAGAGTCCACGCACGGGTTAACCGACTGACTACAACTACATCGCGAGTTAGCACCGTGGAAGCTTGGACAGCAGGAGAAGGAAGTGACGTTTTCAGATGGACACTGAGCGAACACAATGGGACAAACGGGACGTGAACAACACACCCCTGTCTCCTGCTCTGGCGGGGGAAATCAAAACCAATCCGTCATTAAGATCAGATATGTTGAGAGGTAAAAGAGGACAATGTAAATCAAAACATTCTTACAACAGTTAAAACATATCACATTTTTGTTTGGGGGCGGGACAGCATAGGGGGATGGTTGATTCAAAATCAACGAAACCTCGGAAATTCAGAATTAATGTCAGTCATGGGATGTGTTGTGTATACTGCAGCAAGAAAGCATCTTGTCAAGTGTTGCGAGCAGCTAACTAGACCAGCATACGCTGCAAAAGGGAAAACACGTGGTGGTACTGAAATGTGTCTGGGCTGGGGTCGAATCAGATGGAATGAAGTCAATATGTTCTGTAATTGTAAAAATGTTTGAATAAAATACTCGAAGGGCCATTTTTGCACTGACTGGTTGTCACCATGTTGTTGAGACCTTCTTGAGAACCATTAGGTACCCTTTTGAAAATAGCTTGAATGTGTTACCTCAAAACATTTCTCCTAAATGGTGTTACTGTTTTTCGAGTTCTTTCAAGGAACTGCAGTTGGCTCCATTTTGTAAGTTCCCTGGAGACCTTATGCCCAGAGGTTCTCCAGAGGGTTCCACCAGTGTGGCAATCTGTTTCTTTTCATTTGTACAGTGCAAATTTATCAGACTGGGCCACATGGAGAGGAAGCAATCCTTGTTAATACTTTTCATGGAAAGCGTCTGCCAACCCACCCATTATTTATGTGAAATAATAATGATATGAATAGCCTACAGAAGAATGCAGTGCAATATCTTTAGTTTAAGCCTGTAGTGTCTAAACCCTCTTTTAGGGCCCTTTCTTTGTGTTTTATTATGTTTCCCTAAATCTATTAGAATGCAAATAAGAAATATATTTCTTTATAATAAATTGTACTTTTATTTAACAATTACATGTGAATTTACAGTTAGACTTACTAACCCTCGTACCTTCAAAACACAAATTAAGATATATTTTTTTAAACCAAAGAATTCTTAAGACACGGTGCGTAGTGTGTAATTCAACTTAAAAGGTAAAACTAATATATTATATAGACTCATTACATTCAAAGTTAAATATTTCAAGCTTTTATTTATTATAATTTTGATGATTATGGCTTACAGCTATATGAAAACCTTTTCACAATATCCTAATTTTGAATTTGGGGTTTTCATAAGCTGTAAGCCATAATCATAAAAAATTAACAAATAAAGGCTTATCTCACTTTGCACGTAATGAGTCTATTTAATTTATTAGTCTCACCTTTTAAGTTGAATTACTGAAACACATGAAATTATGCACAATATTCAAATTTTTCGAGTTTCACCTGCACATATTACATTGTAAATACACAGTTGTTTTGATAACTCGCATAATAACATAAACATAAATATTTTAACACATCTTAATGCCAGGTTAAAACACATCTTAATGCCAGGCCCTTAGACAGCAAAGAGCAACAGTAAGAGTTTTAACTTAAGTTATTGTTAAGGCAACTGTCTAGATTGCAAGTTGATTTACTGAAAGATGTTCACAATCAGCAAATCAAATTGCAATGTCAATAAATCTTTCCTTCTTTGCAGTGTCATCCTATTAAGAGCTGCAAATGATACCTAAGACGGTAATGGATACTTCCTTTTAAATCAGGGAGCCTAACAGCTGAAGCAAGGATATATTTACGTTTTGTAGTGAATTGTATAGATACTTTATGTTTGAATACCTTCAAGTGTTCTTTAAAAAGGTTTCTGTTCTTTAGAGCTACAAAATGGAGTAACAAATCTAGAAATGGCAGTAACTGCATGATCATTGCAGTCCGAGTCTGATTTTGAGACAAATCTGCCCTGAAAGAGTTAAACAGTCTTGTTCTCATTATTGCTCAGAGAATTGACCAGAAGAACCAAGTGTCTAAGATAATTTTGTTTAATTATTGATCAGTTGTATATTTCGATAGTCGCAAATACTTTGATAGATATTTGGATCATTATGATGATAATAAAGGCAGTGACATGAATAACACAAGTAATATAAATATATATATTTGTATATGTAACCCCTCCACCCTGGTCCTACTCGCCCCACTCTCAGCGGACCTCGAACCCGGGTCTCCGGCGTGAGAGTCGCTCTAACAAGGAGGCTAAATTGAGATCAGAGGAGTGAGGTTTTCTCGCATAGAGATAAATGACAGCTGCATTTTACAGGTTAGTTCTGTTGCACTCTGCCGGTCACATGGACAGTCCCAACAGAAACATGATAATGCTGCCTGCACACCATCTAGAGAAGAGTCAAGAGCACTAATATTTCTTTTTCCACTTTAAATATACAAACTTTAGATTTTAGATTTTATTTTATTCCCACTTGCCAGGAAATACACCTGCTATAAACAGCCTATTATGCTCACAGTCAGAGTGCAAATTTTGGTAAGCAAACCAGATAGAGCTTCAAAAGAGGTAATTGCTGCTGTCATAGTCATTGTCAGAGAGCTGACCCTGAATATGACTGATTTCTTAAAACGCACCACCCTCTGTATATTCCAAACCAAGAAGGACAGAGTCCATGCATTATTTATGGATAAGATGAACTGCTTTAGAAAACACACTGAATATAATTATACTTGAGTGCTTATGTCCCGACTACCTAAGATTAAGTATAAAAAAAGAATACATTTGAAATCTGTACCTTCTGAGAAGCCCTACAGGCATATTAAATCACTATTTGCATTTGCCCTCATTTTATTTAGTGGAATATTTTGTTTTTACTCTGATACTATGAACTGTTTTTAATTGATTGTGATTTAATATTATTGCATTCTTATTACTTTTATGCACTTTTATTTGAGATAAGAAAAAAACGTGTGTTGAACTATAGTTGAATGAATGTCATTTGGTGTGGTTTTCTGAATTGCATTGCATTGGAAAGAAGCAGATGCTTATGGGAATAAAAAACACTGTTTCTTCAAATATAACCTACTGCTCTATGTCAATTAACTGTCAATGGCGGCCAATTTCCCATATAAGCAATATATACAGGGATTCATATCTATAGCCTTGATAACACCTAGATTAATGCTATTCATACACAGCCATGTAATGCGATTTGCACGCGCTTATCCTCAGGTTTCCATAACGTATACAGACGGTGCTCTTACACACAGTCGGTTAATGTTTTAACGATTTCAAGTGAAATAAGACAGTCAAAGGCAAGCATTTAGTTTAGTATAAATCTCACAATAAAATCGACGACTGACAATGTTGTTGCCCGGAGCAACAGCAGCACTAGCGCCCTGAACGCCACAACCGACCTGCTGCATGGGATACGTTTACATATATTACATTCATAAATCTGTTTTGACTTACAAATATACACTATATTGGCCACTTGTGCGATAACACATATCCACGCGTTTGTAGAGTGAAGATTACAGGTAAAATGAACACTGAAACACAGTGCGCCAAAGGGAGGATGCGCGCTTACTTTATCAGTAGTGCCTGGACGCAGCCGCTCCAGCAGTCTACACAGGACAACCCCATCCTTTAGCGAAGACTGCAGAAATCCATCGGGGTCCGAAATGGTCTTTTTTGGTGATTCCAAAACCCCGAGAGTAATGAGCCAAGTAACCGTTTGTTCCGCTGGATTCATGGCCACACCAGCAAGGTCGATTCTCTTAGAAATATGATTGTAATGGAGGGGAAAATAGGCTGTCTATTATCAACCAGTCGTTGAACTGGGAACCATTTTCTCTAAAACGTTTTATTTGTGAGATGGCGCATTATATGGCGCTCCATGGAGATGAGTAATGCTATCGCTTCGCTCCCATTTCCTTTACGACAAGCTGTCAAACGCCTTTCAGTGGAATACAGTCAACGCACAAAAACCTGCATCTTCCGGCAGATGACATCACAGCACAGACAGCTGTTTGTGACCAGTCTGCTTCGGATCCTGCTTTGCATGTGTGGACTGCATTCATCTGCTCTTTGCATTACAAATGTGCCATAACAGAAAGATCTTGATTGCATTAGGATACCTATTATGAGAGATTAGAGAGAGAGGCCGTTTCAATGAAAGGATATTGTAAAATAGTTCACTATGGGAGGGTGAAAGCATGAGCACTTGCAGCCTATGTATTTTTTATTTTTATTTATTTATTTTGAGATGTTAAAAATGCATTATGCTGCCCCGTTATTAGACATGTTATATGTTGTCTGTTGTTAATGTTTTTTTCAGACTAGTGCATTTCTTATGTGATCCACAGGGTGGCGTCCTTTGAACATTTGAAACTGGTTTCTTTGGTCTGCTGAAACACATCAAAACCAGCCTAAAATGGTTTTTATGATCTCAGCTGGTTTAGACCTAGCTGTTCTCTCAGCCTAACCAGTTGAAAAGTGCCCAAAACTATTTAAACAGCAACAAATTTGGGAGACCATTTTTTCTCTCAAATTCAGGCAGGGGGTTAGAAATTTGTAGCTTATAATTGTCAGTTACCTCTTTATCATTTTCAGAATGTTGTCTTAAGCTTTTGAGGCTGCATTTATTTGATTAATGCTACAGTTCAAACAGTATTGTGAAATATTATTGTAATATAAAATACCTTGTTTTTAATTTCAACATATATATTTGTTTAAAAGCCTTTCATGGCAAGACTTAGTTTTCAGCACCGTTTCTCCAGTTTTCAATGTTACATGACTCATATGAAATTGTAATATGAATGCAGAAAAGTTAGCGCAGAAGATAATTAGCGCGGCGGGGCAGAAACAGAGCCATGAACTGGGTGTCTTTCTGAACTATGGAGAATAGATCGACGTCCGTGACGGCAGATGCTAAGAGGTCGGTTGGAGAAAGTGCCGTTGTGGAAAACAGCGCGTTCAGAATCTCCCATGTCGGCGAGAGTGAATCACAGATGTCTCTCAGACACGCAAAGTGCGACCATCCAAAAAGAAACAGAGGCCATCCCGGGCATACTGTCGTCGGATGGCACTGGCTTAAATGACGGCTGAAGGCGGCGTAGACGCTCGTTTAAAATGTTTTCTCAACGGTGACGACTACTTCTCAACCGGTAGATGCATGAAGGTCGTTAAACGATAATGATTAAGTTAAATAGTGAGAGATCCGGCCAATTTATACTCTCGAGCCACGCCCATTTTGGCGGGCTTTTGAGCGTGTCGGCTCCTCATTCGCCGTGAGTTCAGCCGAGTTCTCCCATAGGCTGTATCACTTCTCCCTGAGCGAACCAATGAGCTGCTAGCTAGCCCGCTCATGGTCTTTTGCAGTGGAACTGCCTTGACAATGGATACAAATTATTGAATAATTTTTTTGCTTCAACTTCTCGTTCCCTTATCTAGAGAGAACCGATGTTACGTTAGGTAACCGATTCTATTTGTGTTTTTAATACTGCATGCTAATACTCAGATTTATTGGTTTCTTTCTCTACACTACAGCTATCTTTATCTCATACAGCCAACAGGCTATGAACAATATATTAAGGCAGAAATCACCACCTAACAGCCTTTGAGGCTGCATTTATTTGATTAAGGCTACAGTTCAGACAGTATTGTGAAATAGTATTGTAATATAAAATAACTTTTTTTTATTTTAACATATATATTTGTTTATAATCCTTTCATGGCAAGGCTGAATTTTCAGCACCATTTCTCCAGTTTGTAATGTTGCATGATTCATATGAAATTTTAATATGCTGATTTGCTGCCCATGATGCATTTCCTAATATTATCAATGTTGAAACAGTTGTGCTGCTAATACTTTTGTAAAAACCATGATACATTGCTTTCATCATTCTCAAATGAATTTTCATCAGAACAGCATTTATTTTAAATCTATTATGTGTCTTTACCACTCTCAGAAAAAAGGGTATAAAGCTGTCACAGGGGCAGTACCTGAAGGTACAAAAGATATAACATACTAATATGTACACATAAAGCACTATGTATATAGTTTTGAAGAACTAATACCATTATTTATAATTTAGGGGTAAATAAGGTACAAATATGTAGGCCTAGTTCTTCACTTTTTACCATACTGCAATGATGGCTTTGTACCTTACTGTTAATCAGTTTACAAACTTTAATAAATGCATAAATGCATTCAAATTAGTGCATGAATTAAAGTATTATTTCCTTAATACAAAACTAGTGTAGCTTACTGTATATATATTTCCGTGACTTTTTCTAAGCACTGTGATAGCTTCCCACCATAAGGCCATCCTCCTGTTGCAGAACATAGACTTTGCACAACTGCAATATTGCAATTAACAGCACCACAAGTACTGAAATATGGCACATACTGCGCATCTCATATTGGCACATTCAGAAAAATATTTGCACTGTCACACACTTCCATACTTAATTTATAATTCAAAAAAATATCAAGTACATATATTTATTTATGAATTATTCCTGCTATTAATTCATTTTTATTTTCTAACTCCAAGTATTTATTTCTCTCTTCTGTGTGCAATTTGATCTAAGCGTCAAGGGAGTTTCATTGCTAGTGTAACTCACCACCCTGTGTGAATGGTGAATGACAATAAAGAGCTTGAGGCTCAGTGCGTCTGCAAGATGCAACCTTTAGTTCCAAATTATTGATAACAAGCTTAATGCGTAACAGTAAACTGGCATAGTCAGGGTAACAAAGTATAATCTATCAGAATGTGACTGGAAGTTAAACATCATATCTCTGCAAACAGTTCACTAGTTATACTGGATTGACAGAATAAACCATCACTTTTCCTTTCTAGTTTACCACGCACTCCTGCTCCCTCCTGAATCATCTGGCGAGCTACTTTGAGGAATCTGAGTTCCCAGTGGGTCACCATGGATACCGGTAGAGGTTTAGTGCTCATCTCGAGAGTCGAAGGAGAAGAAACCCCTCTGTGGCTGGGAGGTCAAAACATCAACGTCTTGCCTGCCATGGGACTATCCACAATCCCCCAGACCCAACATCTCAAGTAGCAGTAACCAAGGATGCCCCAGCTATAATTTCCTCCCAGAGCACGCTCTAGGTGGACCCTCTCCCCTTTTTTAATTTCTATAAACATTTTGATTCAATTTTACATTGAAGTAATTACCTACTCTGGTTGTCTTGTCAATTTTATTTTTCATTTCCTATTTAAAGTAAGAATAAAATCAGTGTATGTGTTTGTAAAATACCTTAATGTCACTATCTTACACCATCTGCGCTAATTGCCTAATAATCTAATGAGAGCAGTTTATATGTTATTACCCATCTCAATAGTACATTTACATGGTTGAATGTTTAAAAGACACAAAGAGAAGGCTGATTTGTTACAATTTAACATAACATGTCTCGCTCAACTGCTCTCTTTTGTGTAGAAGCGATAATAGCAAACTCAAAAAATATTCTTAGACACATTGATTCTTTAAACTTTCAAATACAAGCATGTCTTTTTGTCATAATTATGTTTCTGAAGTGTTTTAGATTAAAAAGGCTTCACTGATTCATTTTAGCTTACGGCGACAGAACTAATAAGACAGCTGTACTATATTGTGCTTAACACTCATGGGAAGATACCCGGAAAGGCTTCCCACGCTTCGGAGCGCAACGCTAGCGGTAGAATGGCTAATATCGGCCTGATTGCTGCACATAGCGGGCTGAACAGAGTGTGGGCACGGTTAGAATGGTTGAGGCAACGGAACTTACACTCAAGAGTTTATGCGCCGTGTAAACAGAGCAGGCAGAGAGGGTACGCGCATACAGGCTCGTGGGCGCTTATGCACTCTGAGACTAGAGCGGGCTGTGATCGCTTTATTGGGGTGGGCTCTGAGATAGACGGGACATATGGTGCTTATGTGTATGGGTGATCACAGAATTATGGGCACATTTTATACATAACCTTTTATACTCTTGAAAATTTCTTAGTCACCGTAAAAACGGCATTTTGGCGTTCGCAAGCGGGCAGAGAGACCGGCTTGTTCGTGGCGGCGAACACTGCTGTAGTAGCCAGATGAACGCGGACTGACAAAGAGCAAAGTTTTGATGGCGGTCCGGCCGCGGCGGGATAGAGCAGACGTTTTCTCAACTGTGCTAGCCAGACTTCGGCTGGCCGGGCTTCAGCGCGATATTGGGTCGAGGCCCGCGGGGAGGCGGATGTCTGTGGCGGCTTTCAGAGCCAGGATGACCGCACTGTCTGCGCTGAGAAGACCGAGTCTGTTGAGAAAGGCCCCTGGGTGGTGCTCATGCAGGAGGCTGATCACGGGAACGGCCTGCAGAAGAGTTAGCGCGGCGGAGCAGAAACAGATCCATGACCTGGTTGCCTTTCTAAACTTCGCTGAATCGGTCGGTGTCCGTGACGGCAGAAGCTAAGAGGTCGGTTGGAGAAAGTGCTGTTGAGGAAACAGCGCGTTCAGAATCTTCAATGTCGGCGAGGGTGAGTCACAGATGTCTCTCAGATACGTAAAGGGCGACCATCCAGAAAGCAACACAGGCCATCCAGGGCATACTGTCGTCAGATGGCACTAGCTTAAGCGACGGCTGAAGACGACGTAGGCGGCTGGCTTCTTCAAACTCCAGATGCTGGTTTACGATGCTTTCTCGGCGGCGACGCCGCCTCCTGAGTCCTTCTCAAACAATGATGTATGACGGTAGTTAAACGTTAATGATTAAATGAAAGAGTGAGCGATCAGGCTATTTTATACTCTCGAGCCACGCCCATTTTGGCGGGCTTTTGAGCGTGTCGGCTCCTCATTCGCCGTGATTTCAGCCGAGTTCTCCCATAGGCTGTATCACGTCTCCCTGAGCGAACCAATGAGCTTGCTAGCTAGCCCGCTCATGGTCTGCTGCAGTGGAACCTTGACAATGCCTTGACAATGGATACAAATTATTGAATCAATTTTTGGCTTCAGCTTCTCAGAAAAGATTAATCTTTCCCGTAACGTAAGCTAGTTTACGCAATACTCGTTCCCTTATCTAGAGAACCGAGGTTACGTTAGGTAACCGATTCGATTTGTGTTTTTAATACTGCATGCTAATACTCAGATTTATGTTTCTTTCTCTACACTACAGCTATCTTTATCTCATACAACCAACAGGCTATGAACAATATATTAAGGCAGAAATCACCACCTAACAGCCCATGGCATTGTGGCGGTGGCGGTGATTTTTGACATTTTGACAAGTACCACTCATATTTATATCCTTCTTTATTTATAGCTGCCAATTTTTTTAGATGTATGACAAAAAAAAAAACTGAATACAACCTTTTTTGGAATACAAATCAAGATGCCTATAAGGTGTAAGGGTACTAGGGGATTCTTAGTCTCCTGTTTCACATAAGTGTGTCTACCTAAGCATCACTATAAATTGTATGCTTAATGTATTCATATTCTTTTCGGTTGTGTTTGCATTGTATTTATTTTTTTATTGGGGAGGGGGTAGATGTACAACGTACTATCTGGAAGTGTGCATGGAGAGCAACACAAGATTCAGGGGAAATCATTTCATGCCTAATCCCATTGTGTGGATATCATGACACATTCCAATCTTCATCATATTAAGAGATATAAGCAAATTTTAAGTGTTTACATTGTGAAAATCATCAGTCTCCTTACCCCCCTACAACACGCAGCATAAGAGCTTTTGTTGTCATAGATAGATAGATAGATAGATAGATAGATAGATAGATAGATAGATAGATAGATAGATAGATAGATAGATAGATAGAAAATACTTTTGCTTGGTTTATTTGTATTCCCAGAAGAATTTTATGCTACAGCTTCTCGGTGACTGTTTCCCTCCTCCCTTGCTTATGCAGGAGTGTCTGAACGAGCATCTTCCTTCGTTGCTCGCCGTCATAGGGCTCTGACGCGATGTTTAGGTGAGAACGCCGAGAACAACGTCTGTACATCAGCCTCCGCCCATCGCGTGCTTCCACACAACCGACCGTGCCTCTGATGCGTGACCTGTTGACGATCGTGCGGTGCGCAGTGCTGCGCTTCTGGAGCTACCAAAATGCACAATTAAACAATCGACCTCAACATGCCTACCACTTATGGAAGTAAGGGAAAACTTGCAAGTGTTTGTTTCATGCTTCAGCACACATCACAGGTTTGTTTCAAATTAAACTTGCTTTTAGTTATTTTGTTTTTCAGGTAGAAAAACAAAAAAGTGACTAGCCAATTTAATGAAGAAATTTTGGTAGAATTTTTGGTTTATACTTAATGTGGTTTATATTATTATCATTATTACTATTAATCTGTAGAAAATATGAGAGCCTAGACTCACGAAACCTTTTTTTCCTTCACCAAACGTCAACTAACTTTAAAATCTTAAAAACAAAACAAAGTCCTTGTTGTGTTGTACATGTTATATGTGAATATATAGCCTAAGTGGTGAATAATGGCTGTGTTTATATCTGTCAATGTTTCGCCCGATGCTCCTCACTAGTAGCCGCGTGCTGTTACTATGGTTACCTCCTCAGATGGACACTATTTCTTATCGCGAGCTTCTTTTTAACGTTTGGTAAATAATAATAATAATAATAATAATAAAATAAAAAATAGACGACCTGTCTAACTTTTGGTATAGGCTAAATGTTTTAATATATTTAAGTTAGGTGTTGTGTACAATAAGGAACAATGAAAACATTTGAAGAATTTTGCGCTGTCATGTCTCTGTGTAGCTTAGTAGCCTAAAATTACACAGACATAACTTCTGAGATGTGATGCTCTATGGTTTTGTCAGTTGAACTGTTTTCCGGTGTGAATACCTTTGTGCACATCTTGGTGTTTTCGGTTTTGCTGTGTGGGGAGCTCCGCGTTGATTAGGTGGTACGAAACATTCAAATTCAAAATTTAAAAAACTACTTCCTCTTCTGTCACTCTGGAGAGCTTCACTCTGCCTATCAAGGCAATCATCACCTGCCTCTCCTCTTGTTACATCATGTTTATCTCTTCGCCTTAGTATCTCAGTTTGGACTTCTCCACAGAGACCCGGTGGCATCAAGGGGATTTTGCCTTCTGTCTGACTAGAACTTGTACTAATATTTAGGCTATGACGGAGATGCGAGAATAGTGGTTAAAAAAAAAAAAAAAAACATCCTGGGAGAAGAGAGTCGAAGATCAGTCCGAGCAGAAGGCGCAAAGAAGACCAGTAGCATACTAAGTGAGTAAGGTTAAATAAACTGTTAAGCTGCTAAACTTTGGGGATGTCTCTCTCTTACGCAGGCACACTCATTCACTGCTGCACTTTTCATTATGCAAACACACGGGCTTCACAGATGACTCATTCACAGTCATTCTGAGAGTATGAAACAGGTGCCGTGGGGAAGGCTTATAATAAAGCAAAAAGTAAGGGATCATCAAAATATACATAACAATTTCCTACAGCTGTGTGTGACTCAGCCCCTACACAGAGAGCTTTTGAGGACACTTCAGTTCAGACAAGTGAATGTGTGCAGCAGGCAACCGCAATGGCCTGCAGATATATGCAGATGTCAGCTGTGCAGCATTTATTCAGCAGCAATTTATGAGTAATAATTAATCACAAATCTTTTTATAAGTATACATCAAAGGCTTTTAATTCTTGCACCTATATTGGAATGTCATAAAGTGTACACCATTCAAAATTAATAATACTACATGGG
>JAOTRC010000043.1:18880727-18895432 GCA_027497675.1 Cyprinella lutrensis
AAAAATATCAAAATTGAAAATACTGCGGAAACAAAGACACCTACATCTTGGATGCCCTTGAGGTGAGATAAAACATATCAAAAAATGAATTTCAAAGTGAACTATCCCTTTAAGCTATTAAAGGACCATATCAAATCCCACATTTGATCTTGCCATTGTTTGCACACACTAGCTGTATCATTTGGCTGGTTTAAAAGACTTCCATGTGAACCCTATTTGTTATTTTGTCATTTGTGGAGAAGTTTTCTTGTACCTGCAGGTTTGAGGTTTTTGTTTCCTACGGTAATGTCCACTGCTGTGCTAACCAGAATGCCGATGGTGTCGTTCTCTGGATTCAGCATGTCATCATTGCCTGAAAAAAAAGAGCAGCTCTTGAAAACTATTACATAACCAAATGAACAATATATTATATAAATGGTCCTGTGATTAAAATTCTTATGTGACTGTGAGGACAGTTTAGCTTCTGATGTGTTTCTATAATAACACACACACACACACTCACCGGTGCGATAGGGGGCTCTGAAGATGTAGCCCTTGTTGTCCAGACTGCGACGGTAATAACTAGCATTAAATGGCTCTGGATCCTCCTCCCAGGTCTCAGCGGCTCTGATGCACACACACACACTTTTCCTCAGCAGGTATTTACCATAACACAGTGACAAAGATAAAAAAAAGAACCGCACTCACTTATTAGGGAAAACCCGAGTGACGCCTCCATCGGTCGCCGCGAAGACTGCCAGAAAGCCATACCTAAAGTAACACAACACACATATTTACTCACATTTACAGTTCCTCTAGCTCTAATGAAGGTGCTTTTGTGCTTGAGATTAGGATGATGCTAAACTAGCATGGTGTGAATCTGCTGATAAATTCAGGTTCATTCTGAATATGAACATACGTGTTGAGGTCTTTGGTCTTCCAGACTTTATCTACCAGCTGTCTAATGATGCCCGTGTCCAAGATCAGATTATGCAGCAAGAAATTGTCACCTGCATGGAATAATGATGATAATATTAGGATTTATGAGCTGATATGTTAATAAAAGATTGGGTTAGTTCAAGAACTAGTCAAAGTGTTATTGCTAACTAAAACTAAAACAAGTAAAAATCATTTTCAGTATAAAATATAAGCATTAGATGAAAAACTTAGTTACAAAACAAAAATTGGGAACTGGAATAGTACTAAAATTACTAGAACTAAAAATGAATTATAGCTATTAAATTAGGGCTGTCAAAACGATTAATCGCTATTAATCGCATCCAAAATAAAAGTTTTTGTTTACATAATATATGTGGGTAGCCTGACTTCGTCATACTCATATTCTAATGAGAATTAGACATCCAACGCACATGGCACCCTTTAGCGTCAAATGAGATGCTTCGGTTAGGTTTAGGTATGGGGTAGGGTTAGGGTTAGACCACTAGGAGGAGCCTTCTGCCCCATATACATAAAGGGTCCTGGCTATGCGTTGGATGTCTACGCTTTGGCAAAAGCGCCGTATATGAGGCCTTGGGATGAGAACGGGCTCTGCACACTGCCCATAACCCCTGTTATTGTTGTTTTAAACCCCTCTTTTGACCCTCAGTAAAGGAACATTTCACACATTTCAAATTTAGAATGGGATTAGCACCACTTTTTACCTGGGGTTATGAAACCCTGCACTTTACCAGGGTTTACACTTCTTTTGCAGTATTAAACCTGTATTACAGTGCCAAACGTCTACAGTGTGAAATGATGCAGTGTCAGAATGTTATCAATGACATATATTGCAAATATGCAAATAAGGATGTTAATCCAGGGAATAGGAAGTGTTTTTCTAAATAGCTGGAGTCTCAAGGATTGTAGTACATACAAATCAGTCACAGACCAAACAAGGATGAGAATCCCTGGCTTATGTGTGTACCCTCTGTATCAGATTCATCCACTGCTTTGATTACCCTTTTGCCTCTCTATCCATGTTTGCAGGTGGATAAGTTAGGAAAAGCTGTGAATTATGTGGATGCTGCTTTGTCCTTCATGGAGTGTGGTAAAGCCATGGAAGAGGGACCACTGGAGTCCAAATCTCCCTACACCATGTATGCTGAAACCGTGGAGCTCATAAGGTGTTTAAGTGTTTCTCTTTCACCATATCTATTGATTTTGTTTCTTCTGCATTATTTCAGTCCGTGTGGACTGTGGCTTTAGCCTGGCTGCGCGCTCCTACGCACTTCCGCTCAATTTCATTTCACTTCAGAACTATGTGGAAATGAAATGAACTAGAGTCTGGTTGAACCAGGCTACTGTGGCTTACCTGCTACATCAGATGTGGTGCTGTGACAGATCAACAAGCCACAAAAAAATGCAAACATGTTTGTTAATGTCAATGGACATTAATAAGATTGATGCCAAAACAGAAAGGGCAAGAAAAGGCCCTGTGTATGTCAGAAGCTTTGTATTGATTTAGCATGTTCTCTGTGTTGATTAGATATGCAATGAGACTTAAGAGTCATGCAGGCCCTGGAGCCAGCCAAGAAGACAAACAACTGGCTGTACTGTGGTAAATACAACATTACAAAGATTTGCAACTATCTGTATTGATTGAATCTTGATCACGCTTAAGTCTGTGGACAAAACACACATTTTGTGTTGTAGTTTCCGCTGTCTTGCTCTTCTTTATTGGCAAATGTTCCGACTTAAAAAGGACCACGCTCTGAAATACTCTAAAGTCCTGCTGGACTACTTCAAGGTAGGCCGTTATCAATTATCATGCATCAAGTTTGTTAAAACAACTAAGATGTCCTGTTGAAAGATTTACCAGTACTTGTAACTGTTTATGCTTTTATTAGAGTTCTCCAAAAGGACCTCACAAACCCCTTTGGAATGACGCTGGAAAGTAAGGTTTAATTATAGCTGGGTCTGTAATTCATATACTCAGCCACTGGAGAAACCTTTATGTTGTTTTGAGTGTCAGTAAATCTGTATTTGTGCTTCTACAGGGGAACTGTACCTCCAGCCTCAATTTGTTCTGTCAATATAATGGGATCTCACACAGGCAGCTCAGCCAGCAGTGTCATCAGCATTCCCCATCGTATCCACCAGATGGCAGCAAATCACCTCAACATCACCAACAGTGTCCTGTACAGTTATGAGTACTGGGAGGTGGCTGACACCCTGGCCAAGGAAAATAAGGGTGAGTTTTGGTGCAGTTGTTTAGAAAAAATTGTAGCTTAGGAAAAAATAGCTTAAAAAAACATTTATTTGATTTGTTTGTTTGTTTTTTTCCCCCAGTATGTTTATATATTTATCTGCTGTTGATAAAAGGAGAATTTTAGTTATAATTTAACTAATGGAAATTAAATTATTCTTTCTCATACACACACCAGAATTTTTCAACTATCTGAACACACTGACTGGACCCTTGACTCTGCACAGCAGTATGGCTCATATCGTCCAGTACACCAGGCAAGGGCTGCAGTGGATCCGGATCACTGCTAATCTATCATAATGTACAGACATTCTCAAACGCCACAAATCACATGTGGAAACAATGTTATAAAGCTAAATTAGCAAATGATTAACAGTTCCTGCACTCTGTGACCAAGGTTTTAGGACTATAAGGCCCAGACCAAAAATTGTCTGCCTTAGGTTAAGGATAAGTCATTGTGGCATCATGTTATCATATGTGACCTGGACCACAAAACCAGTCAACAGGGGCAATTTCTTAAAATTGAGATGTGTACATCATCTGAAATCAGAATAAATAAGTTTTCCATTGATGTATGGCTTGTAGGACAATATTTGGCAGAGATACAGCTTTTTGAAAATCTGGAATCTGAGGGTGCAATTGAGAGAATCGCATTTGATTACACTTGGCCATTTATATCTCTGGTTTTGATGCATCCACTCACAAAAATATTTTTTATATTTACGGTCGAAAATTTACAAAATATATCCATTCAATATGTTCTTTACTTATTATAGTAATGATTTTTGGCATAAAATAAAAATTGATCATGCCACAAATACCCATTAAAATAACGTATATTACGCAGACATGGCAACACGGGTAGTACTACAACCATCGACAGTAACATAGTAGCATAGACCGACATGACTTTATGCTGGCTATTGAAAAACAGCACCAAAAGTTTACATGACACATGTAAAAAATTCTGACTTATTGCACAAAGAACTTCATGAAAAAAAAGAAGAAGAAAAAAAAAGAATCACAACCGCTGATCTTAAAGACTTTGTGCATGCATTGAAGTTATGAAAGGCTCAAAAAAACAAACAAAAAAACAAACAAACAAACAAACAAACAAAAAAAACAGGTTTTAATGAACGTTGGATGGATGCAACACCCTGTCATAAAAAATTGTAATCCAGTACAGAGTTTTCATCATAATTACATACAGAAAATTTAAAAAAAAAATATATATATATTTTAAATTATTTCTAATATAAAAATGTGGCACATTTTGGAAAAGCAGCATTTGATGAAATAGCCGACAATGGTTCCTTCTCAAAACTTTCATGTAAGGTTGTGTTGCCATGTCTGCGTAATATACGTTATTTTAATTTTTCAGGACAGATTGCGTATTTTCTCTTGCGCGATCTGGCAACAACGAGTACTATCAGCGACGGTGTGTGCCGCTGTATCTGTGTATGCATTAGTTCGGCGACGTTTATGATTTTTGCACACATATATACGACACTTAGCGTCAATAACTTGCTTGATTAAAGCATAAATGGCCTCCGTAACTGAGAGAGCGGAGCCTGGGGACAGCGAACAGGATGAAGAAGATGTATACGAAGTGGAGAGGATTATTGACACGCGAGTGGAGGAGGTGAGAGAGTGTGTGGTAGCGCTTCTGATGCCATCTTGCTAGCGACTTAGCATGTAGCCTTTACTGCCCTTAGTAAATATAGTACAGATAAGTTACGTGAATAATAAGTAGGATAATTCCAAAGAAATAATCGAAAAAGAAATGTATGGCCCTTTTGCCTTAAAACTCAAACCATCCCCAGCGCAGAGAGAGTGAGCTCATCGGATGACATCTTGCTAGCAACTTGCTAGCATGTGACGTTAGCTATAATGTAACTGCCCTTAATAAACACTGCAGATACGTGTATAAAAGGAACAAAACGTGTACAAAAGGGACATTTTTGGAACTGTTTGCCTTAAAACACAAACTTCCCACAGGGCAGAGAGGCTGTTATAGACTCGTTGTAACTTTCTTATGGTAACGTTAGCTCAGCTCGCCGCCCGCTTTGAGCCATAAGCAGCGGCGCGGGACAAATTGACTTCCAAATGCGCTGTGCTGTTGTTTACATCACAACCGCTTAAAATCTAGATACATTTCTACTTTAAAACTCAGACTAAATCTACCCACGGCAAAAATAAATGCCGAACACGACCAGTGGAAGGAAGGAAAACAATGTTGACAGCAGTGACAGACAAGCAATGGTCTATGTTTGGGATGAATGAACGTTAGTATTATTAACACGTGCAAGCACAAATATCAATGAACTTGATTAATGTAGCATAAATGTTTTGCTATCCACAACAACCAAATGCCTTTCAACTTGCGTGTGCAAAATTCTAAATAGAATGAATGTATTGCAATTTCCACAAATTGAGACATTTTTGTGATTGCAAATGTTTTCTTTTGTGTTAGTGTGTCATAATTTGCGCATGCAACACAGATGTGCATGTGTGGATCTGGTGACACGCGTGCATTCATTGACTTATTTTCTGAGTCGATCTCATTTGATTCATTTGGATTTTGAGACTTTCTTTTCGTGTTTTTTTTTTTTAAGATTTCTCAACCTGCACACAAACAACTACAAATGAATACACCTGGTGCTAGTTATTGTGTGCACAACTACCCATCTATTTTACAAATTCATAAATGTGCGTCTCTACAAACTAATATAATACAAGTACAACTTGTGCGTGCAAAATCCAGAATCACTCGAATGTGCAGCATTTTGTACAAATAGACACATAGTTGTTAATACAAAACCTCGATTTTGTATTAATGTAGCTAGGAGTTTGCGCATGCAACAAGATGTGCAATTGGCTTTCTGCACAGCTCCGGTACTTCCTGAACTTCAGCCAGCTCCTTGTTTCCTGTCCGCCACTATTGGACAAACTAATTAATCCAGGTGTGTCTGACCTCAGTAGTCACAACAGCAATAATCAGGCACACTTGAATTAATAAAGTTTGTCCAATAATGGAAGACAGTAAACAAGGTGCTGGCTGAAGTTCAGGAAGTAGTGCAGCTGTGTATAAAGCTAATTGTGGACGAGGTGACATGCGTGCATTCATTGACTCGTTTTTGAGTCGAACCTCTTTGGCTCATTTGGATTTGGAGATTTTCATTTCGCAAGTTTATGGTTAGGGTTAGCCTAACCCGCCCTGGACGACAATAGCCTATAATGGTATTTTTCTTCCTAAGCCTGTTTAAAAAAAGAGAAGAAGAAATTTTGCAGCTATTACAGTTTTTCAAGATGGCAGAACTACATGGAAGCCTCCATGGACATGTCCTGGTAAACCTTTATGCATGAGCTTACTGGACTGTATAACACTGATTCAGCATTTTCTTTAGAAGTCGTTTGTTTTATTAGGATGCATAATTTATTCGGTTGTTTAGATTATTTTAAGATGTAGCAACAGACCTTGAATGTTTTAAGTGGGAAACTGTTTAGGCCGATTTGCTCCGAAGGTGTTTTGGAGATGTAAGGTGTGGTTGGGGTCTGTTTGGAGTCTATTTGTCCCTGTCCCCCCCTGTTCCCTTGGGTTCTCATCTAGAGAGAGATATCACATTACATACAGACCACTTTCATGTCTGAAGATGCTAGGTTGCCACAACATATGTGAAATGCTGACTGAATGATATTTTGGATACTGTAAAATGCAAGAAAAACTGACTGATCACCATGCCAGACTGCCTCAATTTTTTGGGTGAGGCTACATTCAACAGTGCCTAATCTATAAATCACAAGTGTGTGTGTGTAACTATATCATTAGCATTCAAAGAATATAACTTAACTCTTGTCCTTTGAATACTAATATATAACTTCAAGAGGAAAAGAAAACTGATAATGGTGTTGAGTGAGCAGAAAAAAGGTGTACTTGAAAAGGGATAGTGACAGAAATGAATCAATTGGCAGATGAATCAATTGCACTTGTTGGTTATGATCAATAAAGCCTTGGTAAAGTTTTAGGAGATCAGTGATTTGAGGACAGATAACACGCAGCATGTAAAATTAGCATTTTAGTCACTTCCTGTGGCATTTTTGTTTTGAGACCATGTTTATTTCTTACTCTGCATGGAAGTTATGAGACTTTCTGAATAAGTATTGCTGTGTCTCTGTGTTGGTCTTTTATTCAAGTGGTGTCCATTCATAGTGCAACACGAGTCAGTAATGGCTGTCAGCCAAAAATAATCACTTTCAACTGACAGCCTTTGCTTTGTAGACTACTACGTGTTTAGCATGCACACAGAGACAATCATGTCTTTAACTTGCTTGTTTACATAAATACAGTTATTAACCATTTCCCATTGCTGCTCATTCCTGCACAGAGGCAGTTGTGTCAGGAAATTAGGACTCTAATCTACTCCAAGGCTATTATATGTTTTTTTAGTGGCTTCTATAGGTGATGTTTCAGATTGCAACCAATTTTTTCATCATTGTTATGTGTGATTACAACTCCTTCACATACTGGCAATAAAAAAAAAAAATATTAATTTAAAAAAAAACTTATAGCACCTTTAAATATGTGAACACAACACTTGCTTTAAAACACAGGTGGATGTGGGTTTACATACAACAGCCACAAAAGTTGCATGTAGAGTTGCTTTGTTGTGAAACCAGTTGAGAGAGAAAGAGAGAGAATACACTTTGGGCCACCAGTTGATTGGTATTAAAACATAGTATTTGGCTTTGATCTCTTCAGCTATTTTAATCCTCCAGCTAGAGTCACAGTAAATAATAGGAGCAGGGAGTCAGCTGTGTTTGTTACTTAGCAACACAGCAGATAATGAACTTCCCTTTGATACTAACCTGTGGCACTTGTGATGTGTCTGCTGAACATTAATTACTGCCTTAAAGGGTTAGTTCTTCACCCACTTGTTGTTCCAAACTCATAAGACCTTCGTTCATCTTCAGAACACAAATGAAGATATTTTTTCTGAAAACCGAGAGCCGCCCAAGGGTTTTTTATGTGTGTGGTGAGAAATAGGCCTAACTGGTGCTGAACTGTGGGTTTAATTACTCTTAAATGAGTGTATAAACCTGTGTGTTTACATTAATATTACTGACATTGTTGTTTGGAGATTGTAGATAACCTAATGACAGGCCATGATATTTGACCTCTAACATTTTTCCAGGGAGTGATGCTGTATCGGGTGCGATGGAAGAACTATTCATCGGACGATGACACCTGGGAGCCTGAGGCGCATCTGGACGACTGCAGGGAGGTGCTGCTGGCCTACAAGAAGGCCCTGGCCGAAAATAAGCCAAAGATAGAAACTGGCATGGTAAGACTTTTAAGATGTGTTCACATGATTGTAGCTTTTTCTAAGAACTTGTGTGGACAATGCAATATCTGGTTTCCTTGCTTTGTGAATACTGATTTGTGTTCATTTTACCTAGAAGCTGCCAACGAAGAGTGATCTGTTCGATGCCGACTCAGAGAGTGAAAGCGATAAAGAAAAACCTAAAGAATCACCTATAAAAAAGAAGAAGAAGAAGAAAAAAAAGAAAATGGAAGAATCAGATGATGAGTTGCCTGTGAAGGAAAAGAAGAAGAAAAAGAAGGATAAATGGCGAGAGGACAAGCCTCTGCCTGCGCCTGAATCTGATGAGGAGGAGGAAGAGAGCAGGGATCCTTCCCCTGCACCTCCTAAAAAAGAGACGAAGAAGAGGTTCATTGAATCAGATGATGACGATGCCCAAATTACTCCTAAGAAACAAAAGAAGCTTAACAAGTCTAGAGATGAAGGAAAACATAAGAAAGAATATGGAGATGACCACAAGAAAAAGAAAATCAAGTCAAAAAAAGAGATTGATTCCTCTGACGAAGATGACGATAAGAGCGATGTGCCCTCTGAGTCCCACACAGATGATACGACAAACACAGAAACAAATGATTCCTCCAAAACTGCAAAATCCACTGACAAATCTGTGCGAAGTGAGAGTGGAGGCGACGCCAAGCAGGCTAAGCAGAAGAAGACCAAGTCTGGCCCAAAACTGCAAGGTTTCAAAGACCTGATTCAAGATAAGAAACCTAAAAAACTAGAGGCTTCAACCGCTGTGCTCAAGGAAAGTGGTCTAAACAAACTCAAGAACCTTACTAGTAGCAAAAGCACCAGCAAGTCTTCTCGCAGTGAGGAGGAGCACGATTCCAGTGACACAGGGGCAACCACGTCCGCACCCAAGTCAAAGGTCAAAAGCAAAGGGCAAGAAGCAGCCCTTCCTTCTCAGCGGCTCTCATCTGCGTCTTCCTCCTCGTCCTCCACAGCATCAACAGCCCCAATCAAACCCAAAGAGGAAGAGCCGAAAGAAGAAGGTGGTGAGAAGGGTGGTGCCTCTAACCTGTTTGAGAAGTTCCTGCTGAACTGTGAGGCAAAAGATCGTGTACCAAGGAGACAAGCAGACCAGAACAAGAATGCAGCTCCAAAGGTACATGCCTATAAAGCTCTGCTGGAGCCTATTTTCTTGTTTTGTCAAAAGGCAAATATTCTCTCTCTCTGTTATACACGATATCGTTCAAAGGTTGAATATTTGATCCTTCAAAAGTTGATCCTTCAGTGATCTGCTTATTTGGTGCTCAAGAAACATATCTTATCATTTTTAATATTGAGTGGAGTTAATATTTTTTGTGGAAACCAATTTTTTGATGATTGAATAAAGTTCAAAAGGACTATGTGACAGTTTTTACTTTAACGTTTGAAACATTTAATGCATTTTTGCTAATTAGAAATATGAATTACTTGTTAAAAGAATCTTCCTGACTCTCAACTTTTCAGCGGTTGTGTAATTATTAATTATTTATTCTTTTACTTACTGGAAACCTCCAAGAATGCTTGGAAAATATATATATATTTTTTTTACTTTTTCTACAGGTTACAGGGAAAAGTGACAAGAAAACAAAATTGTCAAAGCAGTCTCCTGCACGGAAACCTGACTCGGATAAGACAGAAAAGGCAAAAGATGGTAAATTACAATTGTAGCTGACTTTAATTTTAAATGGTCTGATATCACGTGATATTAACACAATTTTTCTCCTACCAGCACCACGATCAGGTCAGAGTCCCGTCTCCATGGAGGTAGATGAGAAACAGGAGAAGGGAGCATCCGAGATGGAGAAAAGTGATAAATCCGATGAGCCGGCCCCAAAGTCTAAGGAGGAATTACAAAGAGAGCAGAGAGAGGAAGAGCAAAGGAAGAGGAAAGAAAGGATGGAAGAAGAGGAGAGGAGGAGAAAAGAAAGGATTGAAGAAGAGGAGAGAAAGAAGAAAGAAAGAATCGAGGAAGCCCAACGGGAGAGAAAAGCACGCATGGAAGAGGCACAGAGACTGGCAGAAGAAGCCCGGCAAGAGCGTCTGGAAAGGAAGTCCATGACGGAGTCAATAGCGTCTCCTGACTCTACAGAATGGAAGGACAAGAGGAGGAGAAGTGAATCACGGGTTTTCACCGCCTGCGATGACAATCAGGACTCGCAGGAGACCATGGAGCGCTCAGACAAAACTCCGGGTTTGTACATGCCAATGTAAATTCAAAAGAGGTTCAACTTTTAAAAACAGGTCTTGTTATTCTGTTCATTGGCACTAATAATTTGCTTCATAAAAATCAAAATCGCAATATGTACGATTATCAAATCGTGTGTTTCGAAGTGAGCTGTGCTGATGTGTTCATTTACATGAGTGCGATCCGGTGTTTTCGGTGTCTCAGAGCGGCTTGGTTCGCTGTAAATGATCCTCACAAACTCCTCTCTGCATCTGTTTAGTTTGGGTTGCTTATAACGTGCATTTGAAAAGGCAAAATAAAAGCTTGATAGTTTAATGTTTGAAAATGAAGAAATGAAGAAAGCTGTTGTTAATGTAATCCTAAACTTCCACTCTAAATACATTTTTTTTCCTTAAATACTCTTATTTTACAAATATAATAGTAGAGGGAGCACTTGTGACTCAAAAGAAGTATTCTTATGTATATTTTTTATGTATATATTTTTTGTAAAAAAAATATATTAAAATGATCTTCATACTTAAAATAATAATTATTGTTGCTATATTTTAGTGAAATTGGTGTATAGTATAATATATATATACTGACAAACTCGGAATCACACAAAGCACTCGTGTGCCTCTGGCTGGCAATGAAAAGAAATTCCCACAAATCGTGCAGCCCTAATTTGGACTTCTTTTACAACACATTGTGTGATCCATGGCCATTTGCTGATTATATATCAGTATTATAGGCTATGCATGTGACTGCTAAGATAGTGGGGATCCCAAGCTGTTTGAGTCCCAGATCACCCCTGGACACTAGTAACCCATGTGTCTCTGTGTAACAGACAGGGGACTGCCATCTCTTAATCTTGGGCTGGAGCTCAAGCTGGACTGGATGACACTGGAGGACTTTCAGAAACACTTGAATGGAGAGGATGAGAATCTCTCTCCACTAGCCTTAACTCCCGGTGAGTGATATACACAGAAAAACAATAGCACCATCTTTTGTTTATTGTAACATTCAGTTTTGAGTCACAACTTTTTCCTCTACTTTTATTGTTTGCTCTTTATTTGCCGTCTAGCTGAGCTGCGAGAAGCAGTGAAAAATGGGAATTACCTGGCAGTAAAACGTGCACTTAGTTCCAAAGAGGACTACAATCTGGATCAGGAGGTATGCAACTTGTTTTTCTTTATCTCTTCCATCTTTGACTGTGTCTGTCTTGCAATCTGTTATGTTGACTCATCAGAGAAACTGGGTCATGTAACAGTGCATCATTCAGTCCCTGGGTTGACATCACTCACTGAGCAGTAATGGGCGTTTTCACTCAAATTAACATACTTGTCTATAATAGCTGTTCATCTGTTAGAATGTAATGTAATTGAAATTGAATCAGTGAAGAAAGATGCTTAGAAAAATGCTAAGATTTTTAGTCCAGAAAAGTAAGCGGTATTTGAGATGATATCATATGACATTTATTTATTTATTTATTGTGCTGCCACCTTCAGGACTCTAGCGGCATGTCCTTAACACTGCTGGCTGCTGCAGGTGGTCAGGATGATGTTCTCAGGTTGCTTATTAAGAAAGGAGTGAAGGTCAATGCCAGACAGAAGAATGGCACCACTGCCCTGATGCATGCTGCTGAAAAGGTGAAGAACAGCACTGCTTAATTCAGGAACTCACAATTGCAAATTTACTTCAACCACTAATATAAGAGAGTATTAGCATATTTTGAATTGTATTGTTGTTATGTTTGTTTAGTATAGATAAGCATTCGATTTCAAGCCCTCAACTGTCTCTTTTATAACTCATCCTGTTTGGTGCAGAACTTCTTGACAACAGTGGCCATTCTTCTGGAGGCAGGAGCATCTGTAAATGCCCAAACTCTGGGTGGAGAAACGGCTCTCATGAAGGTGAGAAGGTTGTGATATTTTGGGCTCAATTTGAGGGGGGATAGCAATTCTCCTTGTTGGAACAAAATGACAAAAAATACCCCACTACTATTCCCATTATATTAAGAGTATTGTGTAAAATGTATGCAAATAAAACAGCAATTTACTAATCTGAACTCTATATTGTAACACGCTGTGCTGTCAAGCTTTTTTTTCGTAATTTCGTAGAACAGTTAAGCCTATCTTTAGATGCTCTTTAAAAAGAGGTAAATGGAAGGTATGATATTTTTTCTTTAGTGTTTAAGAATATGACATAAAACCCTGACATAATATTTGGAAAAATAATGAACACAGTAAAAGTGTGTTGATTCAGTAAGGGATTGTTGACAAATTTGCATTGAATTATTTTTGGCTAAATGTGCTTATATTTGACTTGACTTGGTGAATGGAAACTTCAACAAAACATGATTTATATTAAATATATATTTTTTGTAACAATTTAAATGCAATTACAGACTTTTGATCAATGTAATATATCCTATGGTTAATAAAAGTATTAATTTCTTAAATAAATTAAAAAAAAATCATACACCTACTGTTTTTTTTTTTTGTTTGTTTGTTTTACTATTTAAGTTGTGCTTTAGCTGTTATATATTTTGTACTGAAGACTTTTGTTATGTACTGAGTTCTGATTGTTGTATTTTTCCCTCTAAGGCTTGTAAGAGGGGCAATGCTGATGTGGTTCGCCTCCTGCTGGAATATGGGGCTGACTGCAACATCCTGTCTAAACATAAGACCACTGCCTTGTACTGTGCCAAAGTTAGCAAAAATGAAATGGTACATGATCTCATCAAAGACCACATGCAAACGTGAGTGTTTTAATGCTGCAATATTTCAAACACTGCCATGTCAGTATATTTGAATATAAAGATGAAAATGTGAAATGTGTCTTAAAGATTATCAACAGTGGCGGAGGAGACAATCAGAGCTTATTTTGAAACGCGGCTGGCCCTGCTGGAACCTGTATTTCCTCTGGCTTGCCACAGATTGTGTGAGGGACCAGACTTTTCACTGGAGTTCAACTACAAACCCCCTCAACACACGCCAGGAGAAGGTGAGATGCTTGCTTCATATTCTTCTGGTCTCAGTAATTGGCATTTTATTTACCAAATAATTGTCATGATTGTGTTTTTTTTTTTTTTTGTCTCAGGATCTGGCATACTGCTTTTCATCTTCCACGCAAACTTCCTTAATGAGATTACAGCTAGACTTTGCGGGCCCTGTAGTGTCCATGCTGTCGTCCTGAATGACAAATTTCAGCTGCCCATCTTCTTGGTAAGACGCTGATGTGGCTAATCATCTTTGTGCAAATTTATCAAGTCTTTTTTCTTTCGAATGTCTGCAGTGTCTCACAATCTGTGTGATGATCCCCCTGCAGGACAGCCATTTCATATACTCTTTCAGTCCTGTTCAAGGAGCCAACAAACTGTTCATTCGTCTGGCTGAGTCCCCAACAGCTAAGGTAATTGGACTGTTACATATTAGTATTTAATGAGAATTTAGATACTGTTATATAAATGCCCAAACATGGAATAAAGCAAGTGAATATTTGAGATATGGCGTCTGAGGACGGTGCCCTATCCAAGAAGACACTATCACTGCATTACCACTTCCAAAGTGCGTGCTAGATACATTAGTGCTTTCTTATCTGCTGAACATTAAGACACCACTCGAAAAGTTACTCTTTGCAGTAAAAATGTTCATTATGAGCCGGACGAGAGTCATTTCATACACAGCAGAGCAACTCAACGACCAGAAAAATACAAATGCATTCATACCTTGCAGATTATGTTCAAAATGCTCAAGTTGAGACATGCATGTGCTCAACAGCATTCTACCTTCTTATTGATTACACTCATACTGGTCTGACTTGCTGCTGACAGTATTTTCATATTAATTACTGAAGGCTTCTTAAAGGAGTCATAACCTAGTATTACCTTGGATACCCACGCTCTATTCTAGTATTTCAGGCCCTTCTAAAAAAGAAAAGTGGAAAAAAAATAAACACAGAGCTCCTATGACCCTTATTTCTAAAT
>JAOTRC010000043.1:18895532-18910870 GCA_027497675.1 Cyprinella lutrensis
CTGGTTTACAAACCCTGGGGTAAACAAACGCTTCACTTTTGAATATCGGCTTCCCGGCCAATGTATAATCGTTAGGCAATCTTAACATACATTGATTCTCGTGGAAAAGTGAAAATTTGAGGTTATGACTCCTTTAAATAATGGGAGTAGCATTTATGTGAATGTGTGAAGTATATATATATATATTTTTTTGAGACCATAAAATAACAATTAAGCAAAACTACTAAAACACTTCCATTACCACTCTTTTAAAGAACTTTTTAAAGTTTTAAACTTTATATTCTTTATCAAATTCTCCATAATCACAACACCGAAGAAAGAATCTTTCGCTACTTCCTCAACATTGTAACTTTCATGTTGTTTTAGCAATATGTTAATACTAATAGCTTCTGGTTTTTAATAGAATAATTCTATTATGTTGTATTGTTTCTAAATCATTTGAATCAATTCATAAATCACTCTGAATGATTTGTTCACTTTATTTATTTATTTTTTTTTTAATCCTTAAGGAAAATGGAGAATTCTGAGCTAAACAAGCTTTATGATAATTTATTTAAATGTATTAATTAGGGAATATGTGTTTCTCTTTCCATAGGTTAAACTCCTCATTTGTGCATACAGAGTCCAGCTACAGTGATGCCACAGCCCTCCCTTCCATGTCAAATGTCCCTGCAGGAGCTTGGCCTCTCCGAGAACTGAGACTCTTCCTACACTTGACACATGCTGAGCAGGACACAGTTTAGAAACGGTTTTGTCTTATTTTGGGCAAATACTGAAGTACTAACAGGTCAATAACAACAGTCACAATCTCATTGTGACCCCAAGTTCACGCTTGGTTAAGTGTTGTAACGAGTTTTCCGGAGATGGGGTTTTTGAATAGCGACTGAGTTCAGCATGAAGTGTGACACATTGGGCTTGTATCTTGTCATTTGTAAATCTTGATTGTAAAGTGTTCCTTTTATTATTATTTTTTTATTTTAAATAGAAGAATTTATCACTATAGATTCACCCACTGTTTTATGTTCTGTGTGTCCGACCACGTACTCATTGGATGTGTTCCTGTCGGCATTGCTTCTGCTGAGTGTATGAAGGAATGAACAAGCAGCTCTCATCTCCCTGTTTCTTTGTACTCTTGGGAGTGAGAAAAGACTGGACCCCAAGTGTGACTTTGAACACCAGAATGGGGTTTTTTAAAAGCATTAACTAATGGTGTGCATCCTAAATTGGACAACAATGAAGCCATTATAGGTGAAGAAATGTATGAATGTATATGTTTGGTTTGTGAGCTATTTTAAGGGCTAATTTGTGTTTGCATTGAGAGGAGTATCCACAAACATTTGCAATCATCTAAGGAGGAATGATTAGTAGAACAGGTTATTTTAAAGCTGATTAGTAGGGAACGTGACCCTTTTTATGTTTGCACCGATCTGTTGTCAGGCAGGTTGTTCAGTTTCATTTATAATTAGATTTTGTATTTCACTTTAGTTATATACATGAGCTCAGGTCATCTTATCATACTGATCATAAAGGTCACGCGAGTGTAGTTTTCATAAAATCATTTATGAATGAATTAAGAGTCAGATTGGAAATTTACAGCTGGGTTCATCCTGAAGAGTTTTAGAAGTGCCGTGAAGAGTTATTTTATTCTGTTGTTCATGGCCTACCTCTCTTTGTCCCATCATTGTGCTATTAGTAAGTGAAAGACTGCTCATTGATTCACTTCTGCTTTTGATTACAGTAAATAAACTGTACATATATTTCTATAACAATCAATATTTTGTCTTCACTCCCCTTCAATATAGCAACCTTAACATTTCAAAAGGTGTAAACCGTTCTCTTAACTGGTACAGCGTATTTTCATCTCTGTCCTTTCATTTAATATACACATTCATTTTATGGAGGATGAATATTTCAGAACAAATGCTATGTTAGAATGTGTTTAGATGGACTTAGCCAACATACACACAGATGGTGACAGAAATTTCTTTAACGTTACTACATAGGCGATAAGAGAAGCAAGAAAAAGACATGGGAATAATGGTGTGTTCATGTGCTATGGAAAATATATTTTCCACTTGTAAACTGGCACTTACCAGTGTGTTGCGTTAAGGTTCCTTTGTCGTAACGTGGTAAAACGATGGAGATCCTGACCTAATTTTTAGCTAAAACTATTTAAGATTGCTTAAGTCATCTGCTACAGCAAGAAAATTATTTATCAAAACTCAACCGGTAAAAAATATGCTGCGTATTTTCTAGATCATGATTTGTATAAAAAAAAGAGGCCTCTTTCCTTGTTTTTATACATTTTAATCATTCAGGCCAGCACTCTCAAAGTCTAGTGTAATTAATGAGTGAAGCCTGCGCCTACTCCCATTCTCTAGAACAGGGTTTCTCAAACTCAGTCCTGGAGGGCCGCTGTCCTGCAGAGTTTAGCTCCAACCTGGATTTGTTTGTTTGTACTCATACCAACTGGCAATGGCATTTTTATATTTCCCTGCATCTTCTGTTCCTTGTGAAAGGATTTTTTCCCAGGCTGGAGAGGTTATGTCCAAAAAGAGGAGTTGTCTAAGTCCCAACACACTTTAGTTTTTGTTCCTCAAAAATCTATTGTAATCCCTCTTTCACCCACCCCAAACTGTGTTGCAGTTTGCTCCTCTATATCCCCAGTCCCATATGCACAACAATGCACTAAAACTAGTAACAGTTCACTGCACAAAACGCCAAACAATTATTAACTTTTCCCACCACAGACCATGATGTGCAGTTTACTTCATCAAACTCCCTCCAAGCACTGCACTCAACACAGTGATATATTGTCACTATCCAAATAATTTATGAATAATTAATGAATTTTGTGTGTGACAGTTGTCTCTGCGCAAGTAAATTCAGACAGAGAAAGATACATATTGTATATTGTATTGACAAATGTCAGAGGCATTAACAATGAGAAGCATGGGGGGGGGGGGGGGTATATCGGGACATCATAAGTCTGCTCAGTTCATGGGTTCAGGTAATTTGCCTATTACTTCTTTGTACAGTAGCTAGGTGTCACTATTGAGCAATGCTGAATGAAGCTTCGAGTAATGAACCTTTGGGTGAAGCACTGAGTTGCGAGCTGGCTGCGAAGTCTGTTTCGGGAAGCCTCATTTTGCCATCAGAACCGTCTCTTCTGAAAGTGTCTGCTTCATACTGAGCCAAAAAAGTTGAGTGAGATGATTACAGATGATTCTAGCATTTCGAGAGATTAGCAATAGCATACGGTGCCTACGGAACCTTTTTAGGAACATTTAATGTGATAAGCTGGACGACTAGGACCACGTGGTGGCGTAATTACGTCATGGCGTAAAATAATTACTGAATCGTGTTTTTAGAAAGGAACTGTTCAAAAGAACCGATTCCTATAAACAAAGCGGACGATCCAGTGAGAGTAGCGCGAAGAGCTCGCGCTAGCAATATTCTCCTCCCACGCGCCTGGAACGTCGCTACGTTTTCACGCATGCGCGGCAGGATTTATGTCAAGGCACAAAAGTGGCGCTCTATCATCTCTAGCTCTACTCCGGTAAGAATTTCTCTGGTGTTTTGATGCTGAACTGTGTGTAATTGGCCAAAGTTTTTACAACTATGTCAGCCGTGGAGCTCGAGCCAAGGAAACTATCGGGGTCACCTGTGTTCGTTCTCGATGGTTATTTAACGTGCAATTTTACCCCGCCTGAGATTTCCCCCCTCCGCCGTGGCAGGGTGCTGTTGCCTATGCTCTCGCGCATTGTTTCGCTCGCTCTCTAATGGCGGACATGAAGCAGTGCTACCCGCTGACTGAAGGGGGCAAGATGATTCGCCAATTTCTAAATAACTCTTGTTTTAGTAGCTAATTGGTAGATGTGCTTTTGGGCCCTAGTTAAATTGACAAGTTTGGAATATTGAGTAAAATATTTGTAGCTGGTCACTTATAGGCGTTATAGTTGATGTTTCTTAACTGTGCAGTGCCCCCACAGGGCACCACGTGTATTGCCTTTTGATTGCGAGGGGTAAACGGGTAACTTCAATTAAACCGTCACTTAAGTCTAATATCGTCAAGAAATATGAATCCTCGTTGAACTCCCACAGAGGATTATAAGTATAGTCAAAAGCAGACGTATTTTCTAAATGTATGTGTTAGAAGTGTGTTCATTGCTAGAGTCATAGCATTAAATAATCTTTTAGAGTGCCGTTATGCATACATTCGGATACGTGATTATTAAAATGCAGTTTCTCTCCAATTTTGTCGCGGGTATTCTCCTATAACTTCTTCAGAGTAATTTGTTTCGCTACAATAACAATGGCGCAGTCTCGGAGGCTCTCCTCCCTCCAGTTCGCCGCTAATCCAATGGCTGCCTGCGCCAGAGAGGCCAGGGGTGGGAGTCGACACATGGGCCGGGGATTTTGCGTGAAGAGGGGCAGTTGGGGTAGATTGGGAGGCTCCTCCCGCCTTGGGGGTCTCGCGTAGCAAGTTAGCAGAGCCGTTGGCCCTTGAGTTTACAGAAAATAATGAAAGCCTATGAAGCACCGCGTGTTGACGTCGTCATCCGGTTGCCTTGACAGCGCGCGGATCGCGGTCCGGGTGTGTGTGTGGATACGAAGGGTCCGGAGTCAAGGGCACGGCCCAGGGGTGAATGGTAGGAATTGCCCCCAAATGACTTCATTATGTTAGTAATTGACACTAGTGGCGCTCGAGAAGTGCAGCTTTATGGGGCCATGAAACTGTGATGCATTTTATCGGGCACCTTCGGAAAACATTTGCGTTTGCTCAGAATGCAGACTTGGCACGCGCATATGCATGTGATTATATCACGTCTGAGAGGTGGATCAGTAACACTGCATGTAAGTTACTTGCCTCTATCCAGCATCCTCATCATGGCATTATTACCCTGCAAGTAAAGCCCACAGATTCAAAATGTTAACATGTTTGTGTCACATCTATTTGAGCAGTCTTTTTGTATTTGCTGTTTGGCGTTGCCTTCACATGGAGTCTGTTCCGGTATTGCATCGACATGAGATCTCAGCTGAAACGGGGTATTCGGTATCAAAGCCTAGGAATGGACCAAGACAGACTCCAAGCTCTGCATTGCAGTCCAGATGTATTGAAGTTCAACCAAAGTCTTTGCCTTTTGGAAATCTGTGTCTGCTACGATAATCCATCCATTGTAAAGTTGGATTGCACAGATTTTTGTTGCACATGGCTTTAAGGCTTAACTGTTGCTGTCTACATTCTTATCAGATATTCTACAGAGAGAGAGAGCACATGTCATTCTCATTATTTTTATTTTTTTAACTGTACTTTAACACATCACATGCATTGACTTAATTTTGATAGAAAACACAGTATAGGTAAATGATGTGTGTTGAGCCGCTGTAATAAGTCTAAATGGGTCACATGTTGATGATGCAAGAATTTTTCCACATTTATTAGCCCTTTGCTTGAGTGAATAAATTTGGTTGCTTGCTTAGTGATGACTGTTTCTTGATAATGATGTCATGGATACTTGGTCTTTTTAATTTTCTTGCATTTTACGGTTCAAGTTTAACCTTTTTTTCTTCCTAGAAACCCCCTTGTTGCAGTTAGATTTTTTTTAATCCCTTGGTAAATTATTAATCACATTGACATCTGTTATTATTAACATTATACTGAGATAATCTTTTTCAATTTTGTGAGGTTGTAGTCAGATTGGTCTTATTTTGTGTGTCAATTTATCTTTCTGCTTATTTTATTTCCTACTCATATTCACATGGCTTTTTTGCTTCCTCGGGTAATTGTTCAGCTCATTGTGTTTGTGTCTACAGGTGGTTGCCTAAGCAATGGATGGAGATTTGGAACCAAGGGCAGATGTTGAGGAGGCATGTACAGTCACAGGGGAGGAGGAAGAGAAGGAGGAGGAGGAGGGGGAGGGTCATGTGAAAACTCCCAGAACAGAGCAGACTCCATCTGCAGAAGAGTCACAGACAGCACCAGACCTGCCCAAGGCCTCAGAAGACAATGATGATGATGTAGTATTGGTAGAGGGGCCTCCTGATCAGTCTCAGGGGAGACTACAGCCTCCCAACCCCACACCTGTAGAGACCCTTGCTGCTGCCAGTGACAGTGCAGAGTCGGCTACCACGGCAACAGCTTTGTCCAAGGCGCACAGTCCTCCCTCCTCTGCAGCTACCGCAGGCACAGCCGCATCAACCACAGCCAAAAGCCAGAGTGAGCCAATCGTTATCGACGACGAGGAGGATTCTGAGCTCAAGGGTGCCGTCTCTTCCTCCTCGCCACCCTCTGAGGCTAAGAATGCCCTGAGCAGCACAGAGCCTGACTCTGAAATCAGAATCGCTAGCGTTACCACACTGGGAATGGACTCTTCTGCGGTTGCAATGGCAACGTCAACCGCAACAGACGTAGAGGATATAAACCTCATGATCACGAATGTGACATCGCTGAAAGGCGAGGGCGGTCCAGTGGCAGGCCGGTTGGAGGATTTAGGGGGGGCAGAGAATGGGCTGCAGATCAGCAGTGCATTCAGCTTGAACCCAGAGGCCCAGCAGAACCAGGGTACAGCCGGCAGACCGTCACCCACATTCAACCCGGGACGCATTAGCGCTGCAAGCCAGCCTGTGCAGAATGGAGAAATGGGGACGCACCAGAGATCTGGTAAATCATCCACATGTAGCTGCTGTGTCATCCTTTACACAGAACATGATGTTCATTAGGCTTGAATGACTTGTTTCTCTATTACTAACAAAACAATACCATATCTGTATTAGAGGTTTCAATTTCCAAAGGCAGTGCGCCATTATCCATAATGCATGTTGTGCAAAGATGTTTATTTATACCACTAGGAAAGATTGCACACTGTCAGATATTTGTTTAGGCTATAGGCTATATATTTTTTTAAGTTGCAATAAAATTGAAGTAGTGACAGATCACTTCTTCAAAAATGTAGGGTGGTGGTTCAATGCATTGTTTGTATTTTGAGATTGGAGCATTGCTCTCAAAAGTTTATGTAGATAAACCTGAGCTTGCAGGGGTGGCGTTTAAGAGGACTATGATTGTAGAAGTCTGGCATATGTCACCTGAAAGAAGTCCGTTTTCACCGGATGGTCAAATTATGATTTGTTTAAATATTACAAGGTCTCAATATTTAATAAATAAATTAATGAAAAATGAAATGAAATCCATGCACAGATAATTTGAAGCATGAATTTAGAAAGTATATCGGGTGAATGAGGCCTTTTAAGAGATGCTCTATTGATCTTAATAAACTTTGATGATCACTTGATCCATTCATTTGCATGCATATTTTACAGTAGTTTAAGGTAGTATTTTTTTGTTTTGTTGCCAATATTCAAAAACCAGAAGGTTTGCAGATTTCTTAATTGGGACTGTCATGATGTATATATTTTGTTCTCCGTCAGATTCATGGATCTCCCAGTCGGCCTCTTTTCCCCGTAACCAGAAGCAGCCTGGAGTGGACTCACCGTCTCCTGCAGCTCCTCTGCCCAAACCTCCCTGCCAGTCCTCCTCAGGATCCCAGCAGCCGCAGCGCACAATGAAAGTCACATGCGCCAACTGTAAGAAGCCCTTGAAGAAAGGCCAGACTGCGTACCAGCGCAAAGGATCGTCCCACCTGTTCTGCTCGACGACCTGCCTGTCTGCCTTCTCCCATAAGCCCGCTCCCAAGAAGAGCTGCACCATGTGCAAGAAGTACGACTTTTTAAAATAAGTTTCAGAGAGTGAACTTATTTCTGAAACTGTTAACCGTTGATTAAATTGACACTTAACCATTCTTGCTTTTTATAGAAGTACATTGGTTTGATAGTTTTGTTTTGTCTTTTATTTAGTGTCATTCTCTCTTTTGTGCTTTTTTTCCCTCCAAATCAGAGACATTACAAATATGAAAGGAGGCACCATAGTGGCCCAGGTGGACTCCAGTGAATCATTTCAGGAGTTCTGTAGCACAGGTTGCTTGGCTGCTTATGAAAACAAACAAAATCCTCAGAAGAACCAGCTCAAAACGAAGTGCACCGTTTGTGGAAAGCTCACTGAGGTCAGACCATTTACATTCTGATATACATTTGATTTGGATTGAATCTCTCACACACTGTCATAACCATAACCAGCTGCAGCCATGACTATAGCCCCTTTCACACAGAGATTCCGGAAAATGCACCGATAAAGTGACCTGGGATTTTACCCGGGTTTGTGCTACTTAAAATCAATCTGATTTTTGTACCTTAACCTTCTGGGGACCAAAAATGCACCCCTTTTTTTTGTTTGTTTGTTTTTTCACATAGCTGCAACATAGACTTAAAATAATCTATCATTAATGGTCATATAAATACATTTTATTATGAACAATTTGTCCGTACATGTTACAATTTTTATAAATGTTTTGACCATTTTAAGTTTTAATTAAAATGTCATAGCTGGGCCTTCTGGTGACATGACTTCACATGACTCCAATCATTTTGTCTTGCTTAAACCTCGTTCTTACAAGCTCATGTTCATCTGCCTCCACTTTTGAGAGCAATGCCTACATCTCTAAATCCAATCAACAACTGACTCTTGAATCCTACCCTGCATTTTTTTAGTCACAAAGCAGATGAAAAGGTCTGACACAACTTCCATTTTTATAGCCATAATCATAAAGAATTTGTCATAAATATGGCTGTATTCTGTAATTTACAAATCCTTATCCTAGTTAAAAAAGCTTTGTTTGTAAATTAGTTTTTGTTACCTCATGTTTGCTCAGTAGGGTTAACTAATAAAAGCTGCAGTGATAATGGCTAAAAGGCAGCCATCATGAACTGGGTGATGCTGGTGAATTAATGAATCCTACTGTGGTGAAGGTGATGATGGTGGTTATCGGCATATATTTATTAATTAATGGTAAATAGTGTGATGCATTAGAGCTATATTATTCCCATTACATTCAGCAAGGTTGTATACACTGCAAGTAATGCAATGTGCTTTATGGAGTTTTTATTCTGATGGTATTATGTACAAAAATTTTTTGAATTTTGACTATTTAAACTTGTGCGGCTACATAATTTTCATTTGCAAGAGTGCTGGAATCCTGCCTTTGAAAGTGCTGCCAACTTGGAAGGATGGTCAGAATCCTCTCAGATATTCATTGTGTGTATAATAGAGGTTCAATGCAACTTGATAGAAAACCAAGTACTGTCATTTTCACCCAACTTTTACTGTTGTGCATTGTAGAATATAATTTTAGACCACTATCAAGCCTTCAGTTTTGTAGCCATGGTTACACCTATCCTTGGCTGTATTTGTGGTGTATCCATAGTGATCACCTTGTGAACAAGAAGCGACCATTACGCCGATTTCGTAGCCTATTTGTTGATTTATAGCATTAATCTAACTGTTGAATGATCATTAAATACAATGCATCATTTTGATGTTTTATTTATTTATTTATTTATTTATTTTGTATCTTCTCCAGATTCGACATGAAGTGAGCTTCAAGAACGTGACCCACAAGATCTGCAGTGACGCGTGTTTTAATCGCTACCGAATGGCTAACGGGCTCATTATGAACTGCTGCGAACAGTGTGGGAATTACCTGCCAAGTCGTGCCACAGCAAACCACTTTTTACTCATCGATGGTCAGCAGAAACGCTTTTGCTGTCAAAATTGCATCAGGGACTATAAACAGGTCAGCAGGTTTTTAGTTTGATATTTTAAAGTCCTGAGAAATTCACTCATACCTTTCAGCTCTGTCTTTGATCTTGATTATCATTCAAATCAAGAAACACTACTAAGTCAAACTGTAAGGTCCACATCCCACAGTTCTGAGAAAATCTTATTGCACATTTGTTTCTGTTTTAAAATTGTGATTTAAAAATAAAGCTTTGTTATGCTGGTTTTTATTAATAATAGTAATTAGTATTATTCATTATTCATATCCATTCACACAACGCATATTTAAATAAATCTGAGCCTTTGTATTTTGAAAATCACACCAAGCGATTTTGCAATTTAGGCTTTGTTTTGATTAATTGTGCTGCCCTAGTTTTTACGTTTTTAGCAGAGATACGCAGATTGATCGGCTGGTGACTGTAGTTCAAGTGGTTTCCTATATTTGCGTTCCGTGTGCATTTGACGGGCATAAAATCAGCATCGCCAACCATGGCCGATCACGTGAAAATATCCAAGTTGGATATTGGATGTGAAAAGAAAATGGTTCTTCCAAAAGACTGTACTTTAGATGTGTGTGAATTTCCCACACCAGGAGTATTTTTACTGCGATTACTGTCAAAAAATGTTCCACGTAAAAGTTTTTACTAAAGAAAAGGGAGAAAATAAATATTTGTGTATGCTGTAAAGTGGTTAGGAAAAATTAAATTGGCTCAAAAAGGTATCGGCAGGTCAAACTCGTCTAGAAAATTGTAATCAGTACATCTCTAGTTTTTAGTGATTACTTTCAATTATTCTCTTTCCACAGACTCATGGGAAGATAGTGCAGTGTAGTGGCTGTAAAGTGATGTGCAGATCATTTGATGCCACTCAGTGTATTGGGTCAAATGGAGCCATGGAGTCTTACTGCACCACAGCCTGTATGACCAAGAGTAAATTCACAGCTGCTGCACAGAGTGAGTAGATAATCACAACCTAGAGCTGATATTGCGACTCTCACTCAATGAGTGCCAAACAGCCTACAGTTGTGTTTTTCTAATGCCGTTTTTTTGCATTTCATAGCATGTGTGGAATTTGTGAAATGTCATCCTCATTTTTTGTTCTGAAGTACATATAATGGCCATATAGTTTTTGCCACGTTTATGCTCAACAGGCAGTTTGATTTCTACAAACTCGGGTGTCAGACATTTGAGGTCGGAAGAACTGAGTATCTGTTACAAATGTCAGCTCTTGTTTGTATTTGTAGATTCTGAGCCCTCATGCCACTTCTGCAAGAGAAATGCATTACCTCAATATCAGGCAACTCTGTCTGAAGGGAAGGTTTTGAATTTCTGCAGTTCACAATGCGTCACCAAGTTCCAGGTACTTCAGATACTATTTTAGCTTTTTATATCTTGCATTTCTGTAGAACACGGAGTCGAAGAACTCAAGCTAGTACATGCCTCATTAAATGTTTGGAATGTCAATTTCTAAGTACACATTAGTAATGTTCTACTGGTGGCTTTGTTATCTAAATGCCCCCTGCAGAATGCCACCATCCAAACATCAGCCAATGGTCAACTTCCAGCCTCAGCTTCAGAGAACATTCAGCTAAAATGCAATTACTGTCGTGGTTCCTTCAACCTGAAGCCAGAGATTCTGGAGTGGGAGGTGAGAACATTTTTATTTAGCCTATTATTTTTGTTAGATTTAAATCTTTTAAAGGAATTCTTCTCCTCAAGATTAATTTTATGCCATTATTCACATTGTTCCAAACCCATATGCAAGTATTTTTCTTACTGTTGTTATTATTTACTTACTGTTTGTATTATTTACTTTATTATTGTTGACATTTAGATTTTTAGCTTGTATTTAATATTTCTAAGCTACAAACCACAGACTAGTGATGCAACCCTCTACGATGCAAGTAAATCACTTGCAAAAGTGACCAAATTTCACTCTAGGCTAGAAAATGGTTCAATTACAGTCACCTGGAATTGAGTGAATGTAAGGGGAATAAAATAAGTTTAGTGCAGATATAATATCATTGCCTACTGAGATTTATGCACCGTCACTTGGCAATTTCTCTCACACGCGCACTTAAAGGGTTAGCTCACCCAAAAATGAAAAGTAATGACTTTGTCCCTCCATTGAAAATGTATGTACGGTAGACTGTCCTTGTCCAGAAAGGAAATAAAGACATCATCAAAGTAGTCCATGTGACACCAGTGGGTAGGTTAGAATGTTTTGAAGCATAAAATACATTTTGGCCCAAAAATAACAAACACTACGACATTATTCAGCATTGTAATCTTTTCCGGTTCTGTTCTCAAGCCGCGTTCACGAGTCCGCAGTGGCGCTGATGATGTAAGACGCTGCTGACGTGTATCTAGTGTGTCCTTGTATTTGGGTAAATAAGGCTGGGCAAAAAAATGCAAGTCTTCCTCTGTGTCAAAATCCTTAGACATTAGGGGTGTCACGATTCTCCAAATCCTCGATTCGATTACATTTCCGATTCTAAACTATTTTCCTGAATATCTGATCTCTGCAGGATAAAGTCCATCAGTTTTGCAGTAAGGCCTGTTGTGATGACTACAAGAAGCTCCACTGCATAGTGACGTTCTGCGAGTACTGTCAGGAAGAGAAGACTCTGCATGAGACTGTGAAGTTCTCGGGGGTGAAGAGGCCCTTCTGTAGTGAAGGTCATTATTCTGTTTACAGTCAAACATCTGGGCGCGTTTAACAGCACATTGTCCTGTGATTAAATCTATTGCTGTTCACATCATGACTTGCTGTGATTTTTATCTTTATGATATGAGGACTGTGTTCTAATGATTTTGATGTAATATTTTAAATGGTTTACACAATGTATTCATAATGACAGATGTGAAATATCTGGCTGTATTTTTATTCCTTCTGCAGGCTGTAAGTTACTGTTCAAGCAGGATTTCACCAGGCGTCTTGGCTTGAAGTGTGTCACTTGCAACCATTGCACCCAGATGTGTAAGAAATCTGTCACTAAACAGATAGACGGAGTCAGCAGGGACTTCTGCAGCGAGACATGTGCTAAAAAGTTTGACGACTGGTACTACAAGGTACACTGATTTGATCACTCCTGTGACCAAGTCCTGATCATTCTGCTTGTTCACTGAACACAAGGGATTGTACGGGGCTGACATATTGCATTGAACTGAAGTTTGGAAAAAAAAAAAAAGGCTTCCAGGTTAAAATACACTCAGTAAATGTAAGACTATTATGAGGTATTGCATTTTTATGGAAACTGTTGATATCAGAGATATTTTCATACTTTAGATTATTGTCTGTTCGTAATTACAGTAATAATCTTTGGCCCAAATCTGTGCTGCAGTAATTTGAAATATGTATTTGTTTTGTCCACTAGGCGGCGCGCTGCGACTGCTGTAAGGTACAGGGGAACCTGACAGAGTCTGTGCAGTGGCGTGCAGAGATGAAGCATTTCTGTGACCAGCAGTGTCTCCTGCGCTTCTACTGCCAGCAAAACGAGCCCGACATGGCCACACAGAAAGGCCCGGAAAACACAGCTTTAGGTACGATATAAAACCCCACATCTGGAAATACTCACATTTAAATCATTCGGTTGTGTTTAAAATGAAATCCTTTGGTCAATTTTTAGTGTTTGGAGGACCAACCCAAGCAGCTAAGATGGTGAGGGTGCTGTCAGTTTTGACTGAATCATTTTTTTTTTAAATTAAACTACAGATTGGCACATAGGAGTCATTTCGATTCATTGTAGTCCATTTTTATTGTGACTCTTGCAGTCGTTTACTCAGGGGCCTGTATCGTATGCGGGTGGAGGGGTCCTGAAGGATGTGAAGAATAAAGCTGTGCTCTGTAAGCCCCTCACCATGACCAAGGCCACCTACTGCAAACCCCACATGCAGAGTAAACCGCTGCAGACAGGTGAGCACCTTCTGTTCTGTGATGATACAATACAATTATTTGTACAGCACGTTTAAGAACTACTGATGTTCTAAGACGTAATTTAAAACCAGACTGAAATTTCTCATAAATCTGACTATGTTAAAAAAGTGGAGTTGGCTCAAAACCACTTTTTCTATAATTTTGGCATACAATTTTATGCATACAAATGCATAAACTTTCTGGAAAAGAACGAGGGTTATGTGCTTTAGTCTCTGCTTCCCCTCAGATGAGGCAGGCCTGGAGGGCTCAGGAAAGGAGTATGTTCCTGTTCCAATCCCAGTTCCCGTTTACATCCCAGTACCCATGAACCTCTATGCTCAGGCCACACCCACTCCTATTGCAATACCTGTACCGGTAAGTGTTTCCTCACAGACTGAAAGCATCATATTGTTTACAATCGCAGTACATATATAAAAAAAATATATATTTATATTATGGGCTGTTAAATGCTTAATTGTTTAATTGGTTTATTAACGTTCTAAGCAATTACTTTCCGGTAAACGCACAGCTAAAGTAAAAAGTTTCAGGCAGTTTTTTGTCCACATTACAGATCTGTATCCTTTGCCAAATTAGCAGCAAAACAAAATGGCAAAAGAATCAAAACTCACAAAATAAATATATATACAATAAATCAATAGGATAAAAATTAGAGGTGCACCATTGCAATTTTCTTGGCCGATTCCAATTTTCTATTTTTTTTTTGTAAGTGTAATCTGCCAATACTGATTTTGTAGATTTCTTTCTAAGAACTATAGCTAGTTATTTATAGGCAGCAGATACAAACGAAAATGCACTTTTCTTAAATTAATATTTTTATTTTCATAAAGCCAGTAATAAACAAATTGCAAATAAACAGCACAAATACATGCAATAAAATAGAGATATATGAAATACAGCTTTTAGTTTTCCAGGTGGGTCTAACTAGCCTATATTCAGGTTAGAAAAACTACAGAAATTGATGTAATCAAATGTAAAATAACTGGATATTATCATCTTCATAATTATCTTTATCATCTAATACTGTTCTTCATTATCAAATCAAATTATCAAAACTTTTATTACAGACTCAAGGTACAAATCTTTCCCACAACAATACATGAATACACCATAAACGCACATGCATACCTACACATATAAATAAACAAAATAATAAAAGAAAGTCATTGTTCTACCAGAATACTAATATACGGTTGTTTTCACATACTGGATTAGTAGCGTGTAGTACTATGCCGTATGTTAGATAAGCCCATTATTATTTCTTGTTTCATTTTAAAAATGAAATGCAGATTAATCCTTACAAGTAAAGTTACAGAAGTTATTCAGTCAAGAGCAGAGAGTGATTTTTCTTTTGTTTTTCGAATAACATGACAGCAGAAGCATGCTTTATTTTGGTATTAGAAAATTGCGAACTTGGTGTCGTCTTCACTCAGTAAATAACTTCCAAGCTAATGACATGTTTACATGTGGCTATGAGTGTGAGCATAGCTGTGACGTTGTTGCCTGCGCCATTGGTAACAAAACGGGCCGGATTGAATTTGGAAAGACGTGAGACCGATCCAGGCCAAGCATATGGAAAATCGGCCAGTCCCTGGTCAGTCAATCGGTGCATCTCTAATAGAAATGACAACTATTTCCATGAAATGACATAACCTATATGAAATGCACTCTCTCCCATACAAACACTTACAGTAGACACACATGTATATATATATAGATATATATAATTTGTTTT
>JAOTRC010000043.1:18941572-18952008 GCA_027497675.1 Cyprinella lutrensis
GTCCACCAGACTCCCCTCCCCCTCCGTTTCTATACAGGAGTTCTTTCTCCTCCTGAAGCCGGCTAGCCTTTCGCAGCTCCTCCTCACGCTCTTTCCGCTTCTCCTCCATACGAACGATGTGCAGGACATGGCCCAAGTAGATGAGCGTCGGCGTGGACACAAAGATGATTTGGAGAACCCAGAAGCGGATGTGGGAGATGGGGAAGGCCTCGTCGTAGCAGACGTTCTCGCAGCCGGGCTGCTGCGTGTTGCAGGTGAAGTCCGACTGCTCATCGCCCCAGACCTCCTCGGCTGCCGCTCCCAACACTAGAATCCTAAAAATGAAGAGTACCGTCAGCCAGACTTTGCCGATCACGGTCGAGTGTTCCTGTGCATTCTCCAAGAGCCGCCCAAGAAAGCTCCAGTCACCCATGCTTCACGATTTCTAGCCTAGAGAGAAAGTACAGTCTGCAACCAAGAGAGAGAGAGAGAGAGAGAGAGAGAGAGAGAGAGAGAGAGATTAAGAGGGGAACAAAGAGGATTCATCAGAACTAGTTAAACTGTTAACAAAATAACATGTTACACTTTACATGATATGGTTTGGATCTTCTTAGTCTAGGCCTGTGATGTGAAGGTATGCTCACACAGGCACAGCTAAAACTACATAAACCTATAAAAGAAACATGCTCAGCTCATGAACTCACTCAGCATTTCACGGTTCTACATAAGATTCGAACTGTAAGCCCTGATGAAGCACTCGCCAGTCCCTCGCACAAATTCATCAAATGATGTTTGGGAAAATCAAGCAAATCAACCTTGTCAAATATCACATTGACAAAAAAGTTAGAGATAAGACATAAACTTATGGATTTTGTGACCCCTCGCTATTTAACTCTCTAACTGGCTGCTATGAACCTGGCATGCACAGTGTAAGCAAACTCTCTATGGCTCCCTTTCTCTCCAGCCATCACACACACATACACACTTTTTGAACACACTCAAACACACAGTCTCTTTCTCTCTCACCTGTTCGCTTCACTGCCCAGCAGGCATGTGCTGAGATCGACATTATAATGTTCAAAAACAGCTGAAAGCGTTGACTGGACAGTGATGTGTGAAGAGACCTGATAGAGCCAATTTCAGGACATCAAGGGGGGAAATGCAGTGAAATATGGAGACAATAGTATACCAGGCCACTTTTTTTAAGTGTTAATCTACACTCATATCATGTCTATATGATTAGAATTAATTGTCAGCTAAAACAGTAAAATTCATGATTTCACCCTGTAGGTGTTGTAATTACTTTGAAAAATGGATTAATCCAGAAATGAGTGTCATGATATAACTTAAGGATTTTGATCAACACACATTTATCTTTATCATTTTAAGTACAAATACACAGCAAGAATGAACAGAACCAGTGTGAGATATTATTGTCACTTGTAAACAAAGACCCCTGAAATAGCTAGAGACATACAACAGGCAGAAAAAAAAATATATTTTACTTACTAAAATTATGTTGTTTTGAGGGCGGCAAATCCATCGACTAAGGTTTTATACCAAGTCTATGACCCTGAAAGAGAAGGTGCAAGTTACATTATAATAACAATAATAAACTTTTATCTGTATAAAAAAAAATTCTTTTTAGATAACTTTATATAACTGCAAATTGAATTTTTATGTTAAAATGAAAAAAAAAAACATGAATTTATTTATTAAGATTATTGAAAAATCTTTTTTAATCCTTATATTAGCTCCATATATAATAATAATTGTAGACCTTTTTAAGTCCAGAAATGGATGGTATGAAATGGCTAATAATTTTGATTAAATACACCCCCAAAATATTTGTATTCCTAAGGGAGCTAACATTTTCATTACAGATATTATTTATTATTATTATTATCATTTTGTAATGATCATGATATTTATCGTCTTTGATCTATCTGCTAAGCATTGGATTACAAGCTGCTGCAGTCAATTAACATATGATAGTAATAATCCATTTAGGTCAATATCAATAATAGGCCTATGTCAGTTAGAGAGGCAAGTTTTCTATTCTTTGCACTGATTATGCGCTCATACCGGTCATCTCAAACAACAGATGGTTTCTTGAAATGTGTCTAAATCATGTTAGCTGTTAGATTGGAGTCAAAGTAGCAGCTCGAGAAAAATAACATAAATTAATATGGGATGTAAAACGATAAAATATTCCGTACATCTAACTTAAAGCATACCTTGACAAGTAGGCAAACTTATCTAAAGAAAGCAATATCCAGCGGCCACTGGTGCCACAGTTTGAGTGCGTTGGAAGCATACAGACCTCCCAAAGGCAGCAGGAGCCCTCCCCGCTCCCCCCGTTCCCAAATCCTGGCAGCACTGCCAGCTTACCAAACTCTTTTGAAAGTGGCCGGTCAACTTATTAATTCACAAAAGTTCTTCAAACATAGACCCGTGGCCAAAATCTCGTAGAACACCTAGTTTTTCATGGCAAATCGAGTGTGGAGACGGGGTCTCACCAAGCGCAGCTGTCTCCCGTTCCCAGCCATCGCTACTGTCACTTTGAGTGGTCATGCAAGAGTGCTGCGTTCAGAAGTCATCGGCCAGTCAGCGCGCACGCCACGCCCCTGTCAACTGGGGTAAACTCATCGCCCCAACTTAACTATACTCGAACACACGATTTTATTCAGGTCTACGGTGAAGAAAGATGCAATTATTTTACTTTATACCACAGAATATTGTCATATACTAATGATAATAAAAAATGATGAATGTAATAATAATAATTTAAAAAAATGATTAGGCCTAATAAACTTAATAGTAATATCATTGAGCAAGATGAAAACAAAAACGAGACATTTTTTTATTGTTGTTTCACTACGCGTTCAATGCGTTGATTGGTAGCCTAATACTTGAACGTTGATTCTATGTTTGTTTCTGTGGAACTAGGCTATTCGTTGGCGGAGTAAATTGATAATAAAAAAATGTACAATCAATAGCTAAATTGCTTTTAAAAATCAAATAAAATCACCTGCGTCCGAATTAAAGCTGTGCGAATGCTCTCAGTGGGCTACAACTGCATTCTTGTTCAGTGGTTGTTTATTCTCCACAAGATCCAATAGAGGCTACAAGGCCCAGTGTGGAATATTGAGATTTAAATTAGAGTAGGCTACTACATTAGTAATTAAAGCAATCACTGAAAGCTGGTTTGTGGAAGTAAACTGGTAAAAAGATAAAAATTAGTCTCCAGTCCAAAATTCTGGAATTTGTGTAAGCTATTGCATGGGAAATTATCCAGTCATGCTAGCAGGCCTTGCCTAAAATAGAATGGAAATGCGCCGCCCTCCATTGGTTTTCCCGAGAGAATCCACCAGTGAGAATCACAAAACTGACAAACACATCAAACATTTAAACTGTAGTTTTTTATTAAGATATTATTATAAAAGTTAAGTTGTTAGCCAAAATTACGCAGAAACGTGTTTGTTTGACACCAATAAAAAGCTATCTCAGCTTGGGTAAACACAGCAGAAGATTCCATCAATAAACCTAGCTGTGGAAACTATTCCAACGGTTAAATCGCAGCATTAAAAAACAAAACTGTTCACCTCTGACTTGCAGTCCTACTCAGAGGAGAAAAATTAAATGGAAGATAACATGACAGTCGACGAAGCGCAAATCTAGGTGCGCGCTCAGTGTCAGCGCTCTCACCTGTCAACGGGTAGACTGACTGAAATGTGTCACAGAGTACGCGGCGCGCCACTAGTAAACATTGTCATGCATGCCACTACAGTTTATTTGGTCTCAACTTAAATATTAAGTCACTGCTTTAAGCTGATATGACTCCTACCGGGTATTTCAATGCAATGATGCAAACTACGTGTCATTGTTGTGAAGACATTTAAATCAAGCCTACAAAAAAACAAAAACAAAAAAAAACAAAACAACAAAAAACATAAGCCCCCCTCAGCTCTCTACATAGCTACCGCCAGTCTAAAACTGCTGATGGGTGGGTTTTATTAAAATAATCATAATAATAAGTAAACGAAGCAAAATTCAATCATGTAAAAGTCCAAAATAAAGAGAAGCATGTGCAATACAAAGTGAATGATCCTTCAAAAAGAGGACACTCAATTTTGTGCAAAGGTCACTGAACTTAAATTATGTTGTTTGACCACTAGGAGTCCCTCTTGGGCTTTTCTAATGCCAGTATTAGAGAGTACTGAGGCTACAGAACAATGTGGAAAATAAAATTCAACAAACCCAACATCTTTGCAGTCAATACAGTGTACTCCTTAATTGTATTTTGGGTTGGAATGTCAGCTTTTAAATGAACCACGCTTGACCATGCTCTCAGGGTAACTTTTCAGAAACCAACAACAAATCTCATACTGTTAAAACACCGTAACCTACGTGCCTATTCTCATCCATGATGAAAGAATTGAGTCACTTGATGTAGGGATAATCTTAAAGAGTCTTATTGGTCGAGGAGTCTGAAGAGGATGACAGCAACTTTGTGTTCTTTTCATTCTGTAAGAGCGCCTTTTCTGTGGACATTTTATCTTGGTGTACAAAGGCGCGCCTCCTCTTGGTTCTGGCCGAGCACCTCAGCAATGCCTTGACAATCAAGTAGCTCAGTTCAGCCACATTGAGCACAATGCAGATGGCAGAAGATCCCACCATGAAAATGGTGAAGACCGTCTTCTCTGTTGGCCGTGAGATAAAGCAGTCAACTTTATTGGGACAGGGCCACTGCTCACACTTCACAAGACGTGCCATCTGAAACCCATCATAGACATAATACAATGCATACATGAATCCGGCCTCGAAAAGGAGCCGGAAGAACAGGCTTGAGGTGTAGGTCCACCACAGCGGCCCAGTGATGGGAAGACGCCTCTTCTTCAGGCTCTCCAGGTCATCCCCTTTGGCACTGCCAGCACGGTTTGCCAAAAGGCCTTTCTTTACGTTGCGTTTGCGGTACGCCACATGCATAGCCACCAGCAAAGCCGGCGTAGACACGAAGATGAGCTGGAGGCACCAGAAACGGATATGCGAGACTGGAAAGAAGTGGTCGTAGCAGACGTTTTTGCAGCCGGGCTGTTGTGTGTTACAGGTGAAGTCGGACTGCTCATCTCCCCAGACCGTCTCAGCTGCTATTACAAGGATGCTAATGCGGAAGATGAAGAGGACAGACAGCCAGATCTTTCCCAAACTGGTGGAGTGTTTATTTACTCCTCCCAGCTGGGCATAAAGTGCTCCCCAACTCATCCTTTCTACTGTTGCTGTCAGATCCTAATTAAAAAAGAAAGAGAGGGATTTGAATTAGCAACTATAAAAAGCCAACTTTAAATCATTTCACTATTTGTTTAGGCATGCGATCTGGAGTTGTTTTTAATAGCTTTAAAATAAAAAATAAAATACACTTAAATACTTTACATAACTTTATACTTTACATAAAATAACTTTACATCTTGTTCACACAGTTTTATTGACAACTTTTCTGATAACTTTGTAGTTCAAAATTACATTTTGGATGATAAAAACACTCACCGTCAAATAAAATACAATGAGAATCAAGGGCACAATATTTTTTTTAAGATTTTATATTGAAAAAGCCTACTTTTATTAACATTTGCTTATTTAACATGAATACAATACTTTATTAATTAGCCTACATACTACATTTCGCTCAAAATAAAAGTTCTCACACATTTGGTAACTTTGGTTGTATGGTCAAGCTTAAAGCGATATTTCACCCAGAAATGAAAATTCTGTTATTTACTCCCCCTCAAGTTATTCCAAACCTCCATAAATGTCTTTGTTTTGTTGAACACAACTGGAATAAATTTTGAAGAATATGGTAGCCTGATCAAACATTTGTGGGGCACCACTGACTTCCATATATAGTCAACTGTTTAGTTACCTTTTATCTTCAAAATTTCTTCTTTTGTGCTCAACAGAAGAAAGAAACTCATAGATTTGGAACAACTTGAGAGGGTGAGTAAATGGTGACACTGACAGGATAGAAAACTAGCCATTTGACGCGTAAAAGTTATCACATAAAATGTGAAAATTAACAGAGAGGATTATATGGCAGTTTCACAAAAAATGTACCTGTTAGAAACAAGATGATTCAGACCAAATCCATGATAAATATCCGTCCAGGTGAGTAAAAATGAGTAAATTCAATTGCGGAGTGTCTTGTAGGCTATCTTGAGAGTGAGATGAAGTGATTGACTGAGGACATCGAGCGCATATTTAGTGCTCTCTCTCTCTCTCTCTCTCTCTCTCTCTCTCTCTCTCTCTCTCTCTCGGAGAGGTGCACCTGACGTCGGGCGGAGCCACCGCATTCATTGGATGCTTCTTGAGCTTACAAGAGACAAAACTAGAATTCTCAATGTCTACGGAATGCGTTACGCGCTTGCACAGCTCACACTGAGGCGCTACCTGCAGATGTGCAATTATCCTCCGCGGCCAGTTTAGAAACTTTCACACGGTAAAGGTTTAGGCCTAGCCTATACATTTTTCAGGTCATGCGCAAACAACCTATAATCATAGAAATCGCTGTTTAAATGCAGACGAACGTTCAGTGGCCATAAATCTACGCACCTTTTATTTGCCGGTAAAAACGTAAATTCATTAGGCCTACTTTTACTTTTTAATAGGCTAATATGTATACAAAAATAAACATTCACTTTAGCTTGAAATTGCTGTAAATGTTTACAAAAGGTGGTTCAAAGTATTGAACACTCCCAAAAAATGAGTACCATAAATAAATTGTCGTAGCCTACGCTTTGACAACACCAGTCTTTGTTAGTTTTGAGAAAAGTTTCTAGCATTGATTTATTTGTATCCGAGTCTGACACTCGGTTTGACAGGTTATGTAGCTAATCCAAATAAATGTGCACATAGCCTACTGATATAAATGTTGCATGAGGAAAACGCCGTAGCTAATCCAAATAAATGTCCACATACTAATTTATAAATGTTGCATGAGGAAAACGCCACTATTTTTAATTGAGTGCATTTCCTAAACACGCACGCACACACATCATAAAGTACTTGCCAACTGGAGATTGCTTTAATTTTCCCTTTAATTGTGAAATTTTACATCATGAGCAAGAAAGTGCTTTAGCTGTATAACAAGTAGGCCTACTATGCTTCACAAATCTTACTTTTAAATATTGGTAAAATTCAATTCATAATTAACACACATGCCGTTTCTGAGGTTAGCTTTTGTTTCAGTCATTTTCGTCTATAACCACATATTTTGTTGCCCAGAAAGAAAATATCCAACCAAGGACAACAATGGCTCAGATGATCTAACCACTTCCATTTACGTAGGCTATTATCTTATTGACTAGCCTCATTTCTTTAGCTTAGCCAGTCCCATTAGCAGTTGATCTCGCCTCTCTCTCCTGGCTGTGAGGTGCTCCTGCTCACTAGGGATCAGCTCACAGACCTCCTAAAAAGTGATCAAATCTTTATTTTAGTTTACAATGATTAAAAAAATCATTTGGTTATTTGGAACATCTGTCTGTTAACAACTGACTTTAGTTTTTCCATACCACAAAATAATTTTAATATTGCATACTTTTATAATTCTAGATGCTGGCTCTCCAGAAAAGTCTGGAACAGGCCCAAAAGTAGTAAGAACCCTCTTCATGCCATCACTATAGCGCTGGAGATAGTCTTCCATACCTGGACAGACAAGATTTTATTTTACAAGGTTTTGCATTTCACCAATCGAGTAAAATCACAGTAGACCATAAAAAAGTAATATGATCAGACTCTAAAAACAACTGATTACAGAAAGTGTTTAGATCTATTTTATTTATTTATTTTTTTTTTAAATAAACCATGCAACAAAATTCATATTTAGTATATTCAAACACTGCTTTCAAATACTATTCATTCTGAATATCTTTGACACTAAAGGTAAAGACTGCATATTCAAATTGGGAATTGAGTCCAAGATGACTCGGCAAATAGATGTTTTCTAGCCGAGTTTTCAAGCATGAATTGAGTAGCTCCTATTTGAAGGGCATGAGTGCTTTTAGAAGGGCTCTCAGCAGATAAGACGTGCACCAGTGAAAGTTCAGCCACAGTTCTTCCCTTACAGATTCCAAGAACCTGTGCCATTACAGCGAAGGAAGAAACAAGGGCGAAACTCTAAATACAGGGGGCTTTATCACCACAGTGTGAGTAGCACCACACTCACAGTACAAGCAGGCAGGGCTGAGGATAATAATTCATCTGTCTGTCATCATCGTTAGTACTACTGATGTCACATGGCAAAGCACGTGACATGGGGGAGCAGGGTCATGCTACAGATTTCACATTGCCTTCTGATTTTCACCATGAACATGAGATCTCTTCGAAACGCATGCCCATTTACACACTTTTGAACTTGTTTCTTTCACCAACTCGCTCTCTCTCACACACTTATTAAAGTCATGTGAGTTTGATAATTGACAAGAGCAACAGGTTTTCACAGACTGCTTTTTCGCTGCCCCAAGCACCACAGCAATTTCTTTTCCATGCACGATGAAAACAAAAACGTCTCTGTGCTTAAATACAAAAGTTTCATTATGCCATTTAAACAAAAATCCATGGGTTAATAGCTTGCCTTCTGGTGCGTTTAGATGCATGGTTTCAATGGGACCTATAAAAGCGTAGCGCATGCCCAGGCCCTCAGACATCACCAGATCAATGTCCTTCACTGAGATCACTCCATCCTGGATGAGAAGAAAGAGAAGTTCATTTGGCAGCATGCTCTGTATTATACACTTGGATGAAAGACAATGTTTCTAAAAGTGGTTTACTGATGTTCTGATCTTCTAATCCTAAAATTACAGCTTCCTGCTTAGTAGTTTGCCCAGCCAACAAGGTTTGGTCCACCTGACTGAGAGGAAAACGGAGGTTGCCCCCCCTTTTTGTCCCATCTAAAGATTACTAAAGCCTCTCCCACTGTATTGGGTTTCTCTTATCATTTAACTCAGTGTCCTCTGAACAATGGGATGGTATGGCAGAGGGAAGTAAGCGTAGTTGTGCCAGGCTTTGGACCCACTTTGCACTCAAATTACCTGTGGCCACAGATACCTGTTGCCTGACTATGGTGAAATCAAAGCTTGGATACAGAACGGGCAGTGGGGGACAAGTTTAGGAGGGGACAGGGTGGTCTTTGTTCATTTCCTGCACGCAACAACGAGGCCGTTATCTCTGTGTCGCCAGGCGGCGGACTGGCTGGGGAAACCGTGAAAGAGGCCTTTCCTGTACACGGTAATCAACAGGGGCAGCCATTAACTTTCCCAGGTGCTCTACTTTCCAGAGCTGGCTCTCTCTCAAAAGGGCCGCCTGAACTCTGAGACTCATGAGTGGATTTGAGCTGCAAATCCTGTGTGTAGTGCAATGTCCCAACTTTAAATGTTCCTTACCATAAAAAACAAAAACTCACCTCTGTATGGACACACAAACAATGAAAGAGGCAAATCCATGAAAACACAAAATCTTCAGAACGTCACTTTAAAAATGGTGAAAGGCTTGCAGAAAGCTTAGTGTTGTTATAAACAGATCAAACCTTTTTTTTGCGTCTGTGGGCACAGTTCTAAGGCCAATTCACACTGCACCGACAGACGACAACCAACCGGACAATCAGAGCAGACTACAGTATGTCACTTCTCAGAGACTCCACAACCTGACAAACATAGATTCAACATGTTTATTCGACGAAAACAAGCTGTGAAAGACACCAGTAGACACAGACAGGGCTGATCCGACAAAACCAGACAGTGTCTGTTGGTGCTGTGTGAATTAGACTTTGGTTAGATATTTTGGGAAAAAATAACAAAATCCATAAATCAGTATAGTAAGCAAAAAAACTTTATTAATCCCTGTTATATAACCATTAATAATCACTGGTTCTATCACTTCTTTTTTCTTCTGAAAACAGTGATCAATTCCTTAGTCTACTCCACATTCAATTTTAGGAACTTTTCATCACACCATCAATACCACAAATAACTCAACCTCTCTTCTATAGTCCACATAGTTGCCTAAATTAAACCAACAAGGGAAGTATCATCCGAAAACTTTTGTATACAACATGAATTTTGAGTATGCCTGTAGTCAGCTGTATACAAAGAAAAGGTGATAAAACTGTGCCTCGAGAGGCTCCTGTTTTAGTTAAAATAACGTCAGACATTTTATCACACAGCCTAACAAACTGGGGTCGATGTATAAGATAATTCAATACACACATTATACTATGTAGGTTCTAGAGCCCGACCGATAAAGGATTTTAAATGCCGATACCGATTCAAATATTTTTGGGCTTTAAAATCCGATATTCCGATATATCGGTCGATATTTTTTATTTTTATTTTAAATATTGTTGGATTTCACACACGTGTAAAAGAAAAGCTAACTTTTCTGCACAAGATACGTTTGATACTTTTTCT
>JAOTRC010000043.1:18952108-18966351 GCA_027497675.1 Cyprinella lutrensis
CTTGTATATTAAGATTAGTATGAATAGTATTTCTAATATTTTCACTTTAGTATTTTTACCTTTTAATATTTTTTTTAAAACACTTATTTGTAATATCACAAATACACACAAACACACACATATATGTATATATAATGTACTGTATGTATACTCACTGTTTATACTGCATATATATTTAATTTATCTATACATTTATTGAATGGCCCTTGTTAATGATTATGGCCTGAAGTAACTCCAGTAACTTCCTCTTGTTTGGTTCCCAGTTTTCCAGATGTTCAGGTTTGAAGTCCATCTGAGAATCACAGATGAGACAGGGCAACACATTCAGCACATGACAAGTGGCTCAGGAGACCCTTCTGACAGTTTCCTGCTCTCTTCCTTGTTTGAAAACAACAAAAACATGGTGGTCGGGGGTTCCGGTCCGCTTTCGAAATTCGGCAGAGACCCGTTCGACGTGAGCTCCCACTCCAGAGCCGTCCTGTCCAGTCTGGTCAGCGATGAACTCTGTTGCTCTTTGGTGGATGACCTTGTGTCCCATGCGACAGAGTGTCTCAATGACACAGAAGATCTCTATATCGGAGATCGCTCCGTGTGGAAACACGGATACGACTGGACCGTTTTAGGAGGTTCCGAGAGGAAATGCGCAGAGAGCACCTGCACTTTTACCGTGTCAGGGTTTTCCGCAAAGGACTTTGCAAAGCATAGTGATCCTGACACATCTGGTTCATCTACAGAGGATGTTCAAACTCCATGTCAAGTGCAGTCAGTCGCTCATCTCTCGGACAGCGAGTTCAGCTGGGGCAGTACAGACAGCTCTTGCTTCGAAGGAGAACGAGATGAGAGCGACAAACTCTGGGAGCTTCTGACCAGCTCAACGGATCCATATCACCCGATGCACTTCACGGCGTGTTTGTCCAGTGCGGCCGCTGAAAAAAGCAAAACACAGGAAATTTCAAAGCCTGAAAGCCCCACGTCTCAATCCACAGCATCTACAGGCTCTGAATCTTCTAAACCAGATTCTGAAGATGAAGAAGAAGAGGCCTTGTGGAGATCCCTCTCTCAGAATGATGACCCATATCACCCGCTGAATTTCAGAGCGCCGCTTCAAAGCTCACCAGCAACACCTACACCTCCCAAACACCATTCACCCAGCCAGACCACACAACAAGGTAAAGCCAGACTCTTCAAATCTACGAGGCGCTCAAAGCTGCCTTCACCACTAAGCAAAGTTCCTCGCCATTGCTGCCACAAATTACCCTTAGAGACATTATCAATGGTGCCATGGAGAAGATATGTTGGTCTGACAGCGGTTCAGGGCAACCAGAGGAAATGTGCTACTTTTAAGAAGGTAATTATCAGTCTCAAGGTGTGGTCACATGTACCGTTGTTCGACGAAATTATTTCCCATGCATATTTCACAACAGGTTCCAGTTGATTGAATTCCAACAGAAAGCTGCTTGGTTTTTGAAACTCTGTCACGCATTTGTGCACGAATGAATAAGCTTTATCTAATAGAAAAATAGTTTATAAGCAATATTATTCATTAAATTTAACAAATTAGAATTGAGTGTTAAGTAATCAAACTAATTCCTTAAAAGTTAACCATTTAAAATTAGTAAAACCTTCAACAAAAAACAACAACAAAAAAATTTAAGTCACCATTATGGTGATCAGTGTTTGTTTTAGAGCCCGACCGATAAAGGATTTTGAAGGCCGATACCGATACAAATATTTTTGGGCTTTAAAATCCGATATTCCGATATATCGGCCGATATTTTATTATTATTATTTTTTTTTATTAAATATTGTTGGATTTCACACACGTGTAAAAGAAAAGCTAGCTTTTCTGCACAAGATACGGTTGATACTTTTTCTCTATGTCTAAATGTTCACTCCTCGCAAGTCTAACTTACATTTTACAATGCAGGGACTGAACTAGAGATGCTAGTTATAAATACAGTAATCATTACTTTATTTAGGCAGAAAAGGTTCATTGTGGTTTCCAAGCTCATTAATGTTAACGTTAGCGGTCTTCCACTGATGATAGTGGCATTAGCTAGCTTTGTGGTTAGCTAGTCTATGATGAGCCATAATTTAGCAATAGATAACATCATACTGCAAATTGTAAAACATACATTTTCAATATAACAGGCCAAGGAGAGATAATTGAAGCGTGTTTCGTCCGTTTTTATTTTATTTTTTAAATATTCATTTATCAGCCATTGTAACTGCCGATACCGATATTTTGGAAAATGCATAATATCAGCCGGGCGATATATCGGTCTGGCTCTAGTAGGTTCCATCAAAGCAATTTATCAGCAGGTTGAATTGGGTTAAAGGCACTAAGAAAAAAAACAAAAACAAAAAAACACAATCCTAACAGAACTAGAAGTTTTTTTCCAAGTGAATTATGCAACATAAACAGTATGGCATCATTTACTCCCACACCTTTTTGACATGCAACTGTCTACTGTCTACCCAAAACTACTGTCTACCCAGTCCCAGATAACCAAGGATAATCCTCTCAAAACATTTCATTATTTGTGACGTCAAAGCAATGGCTTTCAAATTATTTAAACTGCAACCCAGTGAACCCACATCACCATGTTTTGAAATGGGAACAAGACTTTTTTTTACATATCTGGTATTTTCGATGAAGAAAAAAAATTGAGTGAAAACTGAGCACAGACTTGCGTGCTGGTTTAACTGGTTCATCAACATGTTTTTTTAAAAAAGCTTAACCTTTCAACAGTTCAGAAAGATTCTTTTAAAATTCCTAAAAGCATTTGCAAAACATGCAATTGTCAGTGGCAGTAAAACTCTGCAAGAGGAGTAATGGGAGGGTGTCTAAAGATTTTGGTTCTTATCTTGATACGAACCCATGGATTTATGCCTCAAATGGTGAATGTTAAGAAATTTTCCCCCTGACTGCAAGGAAATCACAAGACTTGGAAAATGTCAAAATTGTCATGATATCTATTAAAAAATGGTAAAACCAGTAAGCATACTATTAGCATAACATAAGATTATCAGTGCTGCCATTTTAAATTGAGAAGCAAAACCAGAATGGAGATTGTCCTTTAGTTGACATACACATGCATCTGTGACCAGCTTAAATAATGGCAAATTTGACACCAACCAACATCAGTACAAGTGTTTCAACTTTTAACCTCTCAAATGTCGGTCACTGTGATTAAATCACAGGTAAGAACAACACAAGGGTTTTTTTTCAGTAAAGAACCTCTGTTTTGGCTTCTTAAACATTGAGAGCATTTCTTCATGGTTCTTAAGACAGATAACTGCATCTCTTTTAACTGACCTTTGAAATTTGCCATCATGCATAAAACACAATTTCACCACACCTCTTTCACACGATATGTTCTCCACATAATTCAGACACAACAACACACCTGAATATTAAACATAATTCAATGTAACCATGACTAATTTTCAGTTTTGTGATGATACACCCTGGACAGAGGAAACTATGTTGTGCTTTTATCTTTAAATGTCACTTGCACAACTGAATAATGAACAGTCAGTCGCTCAAAAAAAAAAAAAGAAAAGACAGAAAAAAAAGAAAGAAAGAGAAAAAATTCAAAGTAAGATGTTTGATTGAAGTGCTTTCTTGACTCTGCTTTTTGTTTTTGCTTGTGGGCAGAGCACAAAACGGATTGTTTTTTAAAGTGGATCACCTCACTCTACCCCATGTTCATTTGATACACTGTAATACAGGTGTACTGTACAAGCAGGACAAAACTAGCCCAGTGTGAGGAAAGATAAGCTGGCTGTTCTAAAATTTTCTCAAGAGAAACAAAGAAAAGAGATGCTTTTTCCCTTCTCTCAATCGATCATTTGTAAACAGAGTGTGATAAGACTATGAATGTTGCAATGCTCTGTTTTAAGAAATACAATAGTTTCTGTTTGTTCCACTAACTTCACTTCCCTTTCGCTCTAATAACAGAGTGTAACTGAGACATACACTCACCTAAAGGATTATTAGGAACACCATACTAATACTGTGTTTGACCCCTTTCTTCTTCAAAACTGCCTTAATTCTATGTGGCAATGATTCAACAAAGTGTTGAAAGCATAGAAATGTTGGCCTATATTGATAGTATAGCATCTTGCAGTTGATGGAGATTTGTGGGATGCACATCCAGGGCTCGAAGCTCCTGTTCCACCACATCCCAAAGATGCTCGAATGGGTTGAGATCTGACTCTACCATCTGAATATCTCAACAGAAATCGAGACTTCTCAGACCACGCAACATTTTTAATAGCCATAACTGCAATGTAATTTTGTTCTATGGCTTAACCAACCTGAACCAGCCTCCAGGACTCGGCTATGATGGCATACTGAACACGGTTCAATGCGAAACCATCAATCTCCTTCTTGAGGCGCACAGGTGCCTGTCCAACATCTGTCATCAGAGAGTAAGCAACATCCATTACAGCAGGCAGCGTTTCGGGGTGTGGCACAAGTTCCACCAGACGCACATAGTAAGGCGGGTTTACCTGAGAGGTTAAAAACAAGAAGGAAATGACACCAATATAACCCTGGACACAGACAAGACACTGCACCAATGTGTTTACCAGAGATAGAGATACGGGCCTACTCTGAAGGTCTCTCTGACTAAATTGCCTGACCACAAATGCTTGGCACTCAGGATTAAACATTCACTAAATGCAGGTGAACTATTAGCCTCACACCGCTTTCAAGGACAACAAGACCAGCAAGGCCTTTCTGCTCATGAGATCAGAGTGGAATTTCTATTGAGCATGGAAAGAATTAAATTGCTGTAATGCCCTTGTGGGCCTGAAATACTTCACTAAATTCTTCACAACAGGCAGTGAAAAAACAAGCCTATCAGGGCTGACAAGAAAAAACACATCCATGTAAATAATGCTTTAAATGTTTTCATTTACGAATGTTTGTCTTCAGTGTAGGAACATTTATAAATAACAATAATGTTATTAAAGGAATACTCCATCGTTTTTTCATATAAAACTATGTTATGCTTGGGAGCACTTCGACTCGGCGTAGTAATATCACTCGTGAAAAATCCCCTCCCTCTCCAGAGTGGTGATGATATTACTGCGCCGAGTCCATGGATATATATGAGCCAAGTTGAACTGCTCCCAATCACTTGCTGTGGTATTCCACCATACATTATAGTTATACACTTTACACACTTAGAAAAGTGCAACGTTTAATTTTGTGTCACCATTCTTGGTTGAGTTACACTACTCATGTAACTATTTAAATAGGGAAATGTGGAGGTGTTTGGTCGCTTCTCTGCTTGGCCCCCTATTGAATGAACTGGGCTAAGCTAAGTGCTATCAAATTGTCTTGCGCACCAGAACGATTGAGTGTACGCACTGAGACGAGAGAGGTATTAAATCGTCTTAAGGGAATAACATAGTTTAATTTGAAAAAAAAAAACCGGTGGAGTATCCCTTTAAGGGCAATTTCATAAGATGATCTATAGGAGGATTTTAGCTGTAGCCATTTTTTTCTGGATGCGTTTTATTTTGTTTAAACTAAAGCATAATGTGTGCTCTAAAACAAACAAAATCTGGACTGAAGTATACACATAAGAAGTGGACTATAAAATACAGTAAATCTGGGGTTTTTTTTAATAATAATTTTCATTATTTCTATTTCAATTCCTTTTTTTCATAATCATTTTTAAAAAATTTAATAAAAAAAAAACCTAACAATAAGATTTGACTCACATTTTCAATGTGGCTTCAACCTAGTGTATGTCTCACATAAAAACTCACCGGATGAGATATGATACATCGAGTTCGGTTCTGGACACGAGAGAACACATTGCTTGGCATCAGGCAGGAAGTGGAGCTGCTGAAAATCACGCTTTCTGGGACTAGATTCTCCACCTCAAGGAAGACGGTCTGCTTTGCTTCCAGGTCCTCAAATACACACTCCTTTTTTACAGAAAACACAGACAACAAGAGCAGTTGAGTGTCAACAATATAGCAAAGGTGATGTTATGAAATGTATGTACTATAGTGAAGTTGTAGCAACAGCTTTATAATAAAAGCACAGAGCAAAACAGGGGGGAATAGAAGAGCAGAAACAATAATTGACATGTATAAGAATTTTTATTTTGACATTAAGAATAAGAAGATTGTAGAGGACAATAGTGGGGGGGATATAATTATAATATGAATTAATTAGGACAAGGACATATATAAAACTATACGGCATCATTAAATGCTGATGTCATAAAGGAGACAAACAAACAATCTGCTGTCAATGTATAGAGTACAAAGACATGAATCAGATACATCACCTTATCCATCTTTAAAGGGTTAGTTCACCAAAAAATTGTGATTCTGTCATTAATTACACACACTCATGTCGTTCCACACCAGTGAGACTTTTGTTCATCTATGGAACACAAATTAAGGTATTTTTGATCAAATGAGAGAGCTTTCTGTCCATTGACAGCCAACACAACTACCACATTAAAGCCCCATGAAGCTTGTGAAGACATCACTAAAAACAACCAATGTGTCTCCAGTGGTTTAACCTCAATTGTATAATATTATTTAGTAAATAAAGCAGTAAATTAATCACAGAATTTTCATTTTTGGGTGAACTAACCCTTTTAATACACGAATAAAGCATTTGACTAGCAAACAGAGGCTTGGCTCCTAAGTGTTCAATATATTCTAATAATTAAACCTAAGTGCATTTTCAATACTTAATCACATTAACTCCACTGAGAGAGCTATCATGGAATGCAACAGTTTCAGAAGTAAAACCACATACACACACTTCTTCTGGTTCCACGTGCTTTGAACAGTGCCAAATCAATTAAATGTGGAATGATGTGATCTCTTTATTCTCTATGCATGACATACTGGTTTCCTTTGTTTCATACATACCCCATCTAAAGTAACAAGTATTTCACATGAATTTATTTATAGTTTATTTGGTAGGGACAGAAACAAAAACAGATAATGTACTGTAGATTATCTTCTAGAAGCAATGCCATGTCAGTATCATGGTGTTTATAGCTGTAACAGGGTTCAGGGAAGAAGGAGGCAGGAACCGGATGACAATAAAGAAATAAAACTGTATTTAAACAAAATAAACAAATTACTCTACCCAAAATAAAACATAAATACCGGCCAGCAGCCCTTCAAGGACGACTGCTGGCTTACCAAAATAAAGTATAAAACATAAACAAAAGCAGGCCTGTTCCTCTCTCGATCATCCACTCCGTCGCTCCCCCTTTATGTCTCCGCTCCTCCATGAGAGATGCGAGACCGGTGTGCCTCACAGGTGCTGCTCATTAGCAATCGCATCACCGGCCTCGCGACTTTCTCTCACGTCCCACGGCCGTCCTGCTCACCACAATAGCCAAGGCTGATTCATATTAAATATTACATTAGATGGATAAATGAAAAAAAAAAGTGTAGAGAAGAATGTTATCACATTATATTGATCCAATCCATAAATCCACATTTAATTGTTTTGTCACAGGGCAAAGCACGTCAAATGCTTTATGATGTTTATCTGTTTCCTCGTGTCATTTTTGGTTAAAAAAAGAAAGTAAATCTACCAAAACTATACCTGGACAAAGAAAGCTCCCTCCAGGGCCTGCTGCAAGTCATCATGACTGCTGAGTAGACTCAACTGCTCTGCAGCGCTGAGATTTCCTCTTAGCATTTTGGCTTGCTGAAGCTCCTCAATCTGTTTCCTGCTCACAGACAAAACACAATATTCAGCAAAAAATTCGACAAAATGTGTACAAAATTTGCCAAAATACCTATCGTGTCCAAAAACAGTGTTTCAGTCATTGTTTGATTGATAAGATAACTGTTGCAGATAAAGATGTGTTTTTGTCTAATGTAAATTATGCCTTTCAAAAAACTATTGTATTGGCTCCTATAACTGAAACAACTCTGCGTGCATTACAGAAAATATTTTTTTGTGTGTGTGCCATAATCTTTTAAGACTGCATTAAGTAAGGGCATCTAGAGATTCATTTCTAGGAGACAGAAAGCTCTACAACTCCCTCTGGTGACAGAACAAAATATTCCGTAGTCTATTTTGCTGTCAATACTGCTGATATTTTAAATATTCTGTAGTCTATTTTCCTTACAATACTGCAATATTTTCTATTTATAGAAAATGTGATTAATAGTCACAGTGTGTACAAATAACAAGGTCATATGAGACACAAGAATCTTTAAACCGTATACATACGGTTCACTTCTCCCAAATAGCAGTGCTTGGCGTTATTTTGTCACTTATTGTAAGCAGTAATGCTAGAGCCATTTACTTTCAGTCTTTGTCTAGACTACTTTGTCTAGATCTTTGACTGGACTACTTCCAGTCTATTTTCACGACTTTATTTTAATAAAGTCGTTATTTTTGTTTGTTTCTTGCGTACAAAAAAAATATTCTTGTCGCTCGATTAAGAGTTGAGCCACTGTAGGAACTCTGACTATTTTAAAAATGTCTTTCATAACTTTTGGGTTGGGCAGTTTTGATTGCTTAAGAAGCCTATGGAGGAGTGATCCACCTCTCAGATTTAATCAAAAATATCTTAATTTGTTTTTTTTTTTTTTAAAGACTTCCAAAGAAAAAACACTATGGAAGTCAATGGCTACCGTCAATGGTCTGGTTACCAACATTCTTTAAAATGTCTAATGACAAAATTAATTATGACAAAAGAGATATGGGCTGATAGTAACAAAACTTTAATTTGTGCATACCTTAATTGATTTTTTTTTTTTTAAATGTATTTTTAAAAATTATGCATGAACATTTGACATTTAGTCAAATGATATTTAGTCAAATGACATATATCATTTGAGATTTAGTCAAATGATATTTAGCTCCCCCGAGCATTGGATGTTATAGTTGCCCTCAAAATGGGTCACAAACTTGCACTAACAAAAGTTGAGCAATGAATTTGGGTCAATGAGTCATTTTGACTGAGGGGTCAATAGTTAAATTTTCTTTCCTGTTTTCCACTGACCTGATCTCTGTGATTGCCCCTGATGCTTGTCCTGGTTTGTTGTCATAGATCTTCACCTTGTATCCTCCACTCAGGAACACCATGGCCCAGGAGCGGCCAATCAGTCCACTTTATTATACAGGAAGAAGAGACAGCATTGTAAAAAATTTAAATACAAATATAGGTCAAGATTAGTGAAAATCAATGCATTATCTATATCCTAGAATGAGGAACATTTCTGATATTACTTCAACAGGAACTTCAATTTTGCAATGACTTTTAGTGCATGAATTTACAGATTTAATGACTTTGATGAACACGCATGCAAATCCAGTAAGAACCTTTATTATTATTATTATTTTACACAAAGCAAATCTACCCCAAAATGTCAAATGAGACCAAATATGAGTTACGTGCTAATTTTAGTTTGATCGTTCAATATTGCACTTCATTTTTAGTTCAGACACACTATTATTATGTCGATATACGGAAATATGCAGTGTGACTTATTCATAAACACCATAATAGTAGAGTTCAAAGACCACTAATCTAATCTGTTACTATCATGCCTGCTCAATTTGACAGACTCTGACAGGTTAACTCTCACCTTCCGACAACAGTAATGATCTTTCCTTTTAATGAACTCATCGCAGTCTTGCTTGCAGAAATAAGGTTTAACTCAAGCGGCTACTTTCCAAAAGCCCCAAATCACCAGACTTCAGGTTATCATGTGTCCGTCTCCACGAAAGAAAGGCGGAGCCTACGGGGTCTCACATGTGCCTAAATACATCAAGATTTTTGCAGAAGGACAATTCACCGGATTTTAGCCCAGAAGTTTATACGTTTATTTAGAAATACAATGTTAAAATAAAATATATAAAGACGCGAACATAAACTATGCAACAACGATTAGCGGAAATCGCTCGTGTGCAGATTAACATGTCAACCCTTCTCTGTATGTCAACCCTTCTCTGTATCCTAGCAACTGATGGTTGTTGCTCAGCTTAGTTAGCGAGCAGTAACGTTAGCTATTGCAGGGCCACAAACACTGGATAGTTTATCTTAATACGGACATTAATTTGCTCTTTTCTTCGGTAAGTAAAGTGTTCTGTTTACCAGCTAAACCAAACTATCATAATTCACAACCACAGATGTTGTTGGGTGTTTAACTTACACGTAACTTATACGAGATAAGCGGTAAGTTATGGTCACTCGCTAGCCATGTAACTTAAACGAACGTGATATCTTGTGCAAAAATGGTTTAACAGAGGAACTCGCATATTTGTTCAAAATAAAATTGTCTTGTTTTATGTACCCATTCCCACTGTATAGTCTGGATATATTGTCTACATTGTTGCCTGAATGTCTTCTATTCTTATTAACATTAACGCTACTTATAATTAACGTTGATCTCCTGCTTTTCCAAATATAATGTCTCATTTACACAAGAGACTTTTACGAGTTTTGTTTTGTTTGTTTGCTTGTTTTCAGATGGAGAACGTGCATCTTGTCCCAGAGGAAGACGATGATGATTTGTATACAGGCTACAATGATTACAATCCGACTTTTGACTCAGAGGTACAAAAATACCTTGCATTTATTAAATGTAGTCACTTGCTTTTATGCATGATCATTCTCCTGTCTTTGCAGGATCTTCACAACGATGTGGGTTTTCAGCAGGCCGTCAGGACGAGTCATGGCAGAAGACCACCAGTAAGTGAATAGCATCTGCTACTAAAGGTGCTTTATGGAAGTACAGGCACATCAGCCATATTTCATTAATAATAGACACTACATTTGTTTAATGAATATTTTTAGATGACCGCAAAATATCCTGGCACTGCTATTGGAGGGCGACCGATTGGGACAGCATATGGGGTGAGTAGAGCTTATGGATTAACACTACTACATTTTTGACTCAAAATAAAATAGCCTTTTAAGTTAGCGTGATGGCATGTTAGAATGTATTATGTCTTATAATCAGGGAGAAAACTGTCAGGACAGGAAAGGTCATTGGCCCTAAGGGGGGGAGAGAATATACAGACAGAATCAAGATAATCAAATATCAGGAAAATTAAATCATATAGAAATGAAAAAAAAAAATGGACTATGGTATATTGATAAATGGACTGATTTCGAGGCTGAGTTTGTCAGTAAAGTAAGTTGATTCTATTTATTTTATTTCCTCTTATGTCTTTATATTTCTGATGTTAATATTCCAGTCTCGGATGCCTGTTGGCACTGCAATGGGAAGGCCTATGACTGGAGCTGTTCAGGTGGGAGACAATTTCCTGTTTATTTCCTCTTTATGTAATATGCAATGAAATTTTATTTGTTTTCTTTTGTTTGTGTGTGTGTGTTGTACAGGACGGTGCAGCTCGCCCCATGACTGCAGTGCGGGCAGCAGGATATTCTTCATCTATAGCTAGAGGTGCTTTCACACAAGAAACGCTCTTGCACATGTGCTGTCCAGGCACTGTAATTGTCTCATAATGATATTGAATAAGTACTGTTAAAGATTTTTCCTCAAATCTACCTATTATAGATTTTTTCCCTAAATCTAACTATACTAACATAACTTATACTCTAGCACGTCTATATATTGACTGACGTTAGCTAGGTTCACACTTCAGTGAGTCTCCAGTCGACTACAGCATCACGCTCCCTACCTATACTTCAGCGAGTCTCCAGTCGACTACAGCATCTGTCTAAATTCTATACTCTGCCAGTCTACAGTTGCGTCGACAATTCTAACTTACTTGTTTTCTTCACTGCGCAGCTTAAACGACAGACAGACTTGAGTAATTGTTCTTTAAATGCTCTTGATTATGGCCGGGAGTTCTCAAGCAGTTCTCCGAAAATCTAAACCAAAAAGAAGAATACAACAAACTTTATAGGATAAAGTCAGACACATCAAAATAGAATCATCGTGACTAACATTTCAACAAAAATATCTTATATCATCAAAAAACATTGTAAGGGGTTAATAATTCAATCAACCATTTCACAATACTGTCAAAGAACAGACTGTATTTTCAAAGTTCCATTGACCAAGGTTACATTGAGTCAAAAGTTTGTTAGAAGGTTAGATCATATTGAAAGTTCGTCTGATTGCTACATCCTAAATAAAAGGAAGTACAGTAAGATTTATTTTGGTTGATTGTTAGATGTAGAATGGAAAGTTAGTCACCATCAGACATAAAAACAGGAAATATGATCAACGCTTATCATAAGATGCTTCATTTAAAATCCGATTTTTATATTTAGAAACAGCATTATCTTATCTATTAACAATCCACCACAATATATTTTAACTTCTGAGTTTAATTTAATTCTTTGAATTTGCAGGCTCAGTGTTTGATCCACTGGGACAATCAAAAGGACCAGCCCCTCCATTAGAGAGACAGAACGAAGACACGTATGCGTCCATCTGTTTTCATAGCGCTCGAGAAGCCACTGTCAAGTTTTGTTTACAAGATTCCCCTTGACATCTATAGTTTTACTTGGAAATGGACACACATTTCTGGTTTAATTGTTTGTTTTCTTGTTCAGTCCAGAGGAAAAGATAAAGATACTGGAAAAGAAGGTGAATGATTTGATAGAGGAGAGCTGTCTTGCTCATGCTCATGGGGATCTTCAGCTGGTGGGTATAGCTGGGTATAACTGCTAGACATGGTTTTAAAATTTTAAAGGATGAATATTTAGACGCTGGCTGAATTATCTTTTTTCTACAGTCTCTAGAGAAAGCCAAAGAGGCGGGCAGGAAGGAAAGGGCTCTGGTGAGACAGAGAGAACAAACAGGCACTGCAGACCACATCAATCTGGATCTTACCTACTCTGTGAGTTCATTGCTCCATATAAAATACATATCTTGACTGAAAACTCCGAAATATTATGTTTTATTCATGCTTTGTTCAGGTATTATTTAATTTAGCAAACCAATATGCCAGTAATGACATGTACACTGAGGCTTTGAACACATACCAAGTCATTGTGAAGAACAAAATGTTCAATAATGCCGGTGAGTGAATTGCAAATATTATTTAAAATATCTTAATCCAAATTCAATTACATTTGATATAAATGTGTTTCTAATTTGAGGTTTTCTGTTACCAATTTCCCTACTATAGGTCGGTTGAAAGTAAACATGGCAAATATCTATTTCAAGCAAAAGAATTACACAAAAGCTATCAAATTTTACCGCATGGCTTTGGATCAGATTTCAAATGCCCACAATGCAATGAGGTCAGTACTTAGTTCGGTATGTTTGTTGTGTGAGCTGCATTTTTTTAATTGAACCCTTCAATTTATTCAGTTTGTAAGTAAATTGGAAGGATTTTCAATATGTAACTTTCCCTTATTTTATAGGATCAAGATCATGCAGAACATTGGAGTTGTGTTCATACATATGGGCCAGTACTCAGATGCCATCACATCCTTTGAGTACATCATGAGTGAGAATCCCAACATAAAGACAGGGTTCAACCTCATCCTGTGCTACTATGCCATCGGAGACCGTGAGAGGATGAAGAAAGCTTTTCAAAAGCTAATCTGCGTGCCCCTTGGTATTGATGATGAAGACAAGTATATCCCTGCAAATGTGAGTGTATTGTTAAAATCCTTGTTAGTCACACATTTAAACTGAATTATATCAAATTTTTATGTTTCTTTTTTACATTACAGGATGACCCTCATGCAAACATGGTGATTGAGGCAATAAAGAATGATAAGCTTCACCAAATGGAAAGGGATAGGTATTATAATGTATTACACATTCTGTTAGATCTATAATACTGTCTACAGCTTGGCATTTATTAATCTCCACATATTACATTTCAGTGTATCTGCATCCTCTTCTATCGTTTTGTTTTGTTTTGCTTCTAGGAAAGCACTAGCAGAAAAATACATTATGACCTCAGCTAAGCTTATTGCTCCAGCCATTGAGTCGTCATTTGCAGCTGGGTTTGACTGGTAAGTAGTATACTATCATTCAAAGGTTTGGAGTCTTTAAAGCTGCCGTAGGCAACATTTTTTTGATCATATTCAGTAAAAATCGACACTATAATCCGACAGAACAACATAAATAAAGTGGTTTTAGAAAAAAACCCGAGCTTCTAACGCCATCTGGAGCGTGTTATTTGTTTTGCAAAAATCCTGCGCTCCCTGCTCACTGTGTCAAATCAGCGCAGGGGGGTGTGAGATCTGACTGTCAGTCACAGATCGGGCACACGCCACCCCTCGCGC
>JAOTRC010000043.1:18966451-18978188 GCA_027497675.1 Cyprinella lutrensis
ATCAGCGCAGGGGGGTGTGAGATCTGACTGTCAGTCACAGATCGGGCACACGCCACCCCTCGTGCACGTTACAATCAGATGCACACGCCTGAAGTTCGCGTAGTAAGGAAGAGTGATGGAGAGTGATGATTTCTGAAAGCTCATGTGACACAAAGTACTGGTGTAATGGCTGCTGAAAAATCACCTTTGCCATAATAGGATAAATAATTCATGATACTACTAAATCACTGTATTTTCAAGAGATAAGAGATTTAAGGTAAACCACGAGGGGCATCAAATCCCATGACATTCCTTTAACAATAGTATTTATTTTAAATAGTTATTTTTCATCCATCTTTTTTTAGGTGTGTGGACATGGTTAAGGGTTCACAATACGTGGAGCTTGCAAATGACTTGGAGATCAATAAAGCTATTACATACTTAAGACAGAGGGACTTCAAACAGGTAGATCTGACCCTGAGACACACTCATATTGCGTTGCATTTGACATACTGTATTACCACAGAAGAGAGCCATTTTGCTCTATGTCTGTGTGGAACCCTTGTTTCTGTCTTTTTACACTTTTCACATTCAATGGTCCATTTTATTTTGTTTTCTTGCCTGTCCATCTGCATGACTCTTGAGGCTGAGGTATGTTTTTGAAGAACCTGTGTGTTTCTGCAGTAGGCCCTGTATACGTGTGCTGATATTGTGTTGTGCTGCCTTGCTTCTCTCATTTCATCTAGCAGCTAATGTAATGTGATGTATCTCAAGTGTATTATTCAAAGAAATTATCTATTTATGTCACACATTTTCTTGAGGTCACTGTGAACACTAAATGCTTAATATGCTTAATCACATATTTTGTTTTAATTTATTTTCAGGCAGTGGAGACACTAAAGATGTTTGAGAAGAAGGACAGTCGAGTAAAAAGTGCTGCTGCCACTAATCTATCTTTTCTCTACTTTTTGGTGAGTACAGAGCTATAAAGCATTGACATTTAAAAAATGGAAATTACTGTATTTATCATATTGTGTTAATAAGGTTTCTCAGATATACTTAATAAGATATGCTCTTTTTTTACTGCTTATGTGTCCAGGAAAAAGATTATGACCAGGCTGACCGCTATGCTGAGCTAGCCATGAGCGCTGATCGCTACAACCCTGCTGCCCTCATTAACAAAGGGAACACAGTGTTTGTGAAAGAGGACTACGAGAAAGCAGCAGAGTTTTATAAGGAGGCTCTTCGCAATGACTCATCCTGTACTGAAGCTCTCTATAACTTAGGTCTGCCATTACAAATATGACATCCTAAGGGTTACACTGCATGAGATTTACATTATACGTCCTTTAACCTTTCTACATTTATGTTTCAGCTGAGACCAAGACTATGTATTAATAATGCAAGTCCAAAACAGAAATCTCTGTATCCTCATGCAGGTTTGACCTATAAAAGGTTGGGTAGGCTGGAGGAATCCCTGGATTGCTTCCTCAAACTGCACGCTATCCTAAGAAACAGTGCTCAGGTCATGTACCAGCTGGCTAATTTGTATCCTTCCCTTTAAACATCAGCATTCAAAATTTATATTAAATGAAAGTCTGTATTATGACAGGTTGGGAATTTCAGCTGCCAAGTAATATCATGACATGAGTATGATGAGTGCTTGTTAAGAGTCATATTCCTTAAGCAGCTTTAGATATGAGATGTTGGAGGACCCTCATCAGGCCATTGAGTGGCTGATGCAGCTCACCAGTGTGACCCCCACAGATGCCCAAGTGCTGGCCAAACTGGGAGACCTCTATGACAATGAAGGAGACAAATCTCAGGCTTTCCAGTACTATTATGAGGTAAAAAAAAAAAAAAAAAAAAAAACCCACCACTTATGAGTCGTCTCATGTTCCACCTCTTGACATGACATTCTCAATACAATCATTAGTCACATCTCAAGTGATGCAGTTTGAATGAGATAAATGCAGGACCTTTTTTGTCATCATACATTTATACATTAATTTTTTTTTTTCAAATAAATAGCTGTATTTAAAACGGTTTAACTGTATTATATTTAATAATGATAAATTAAATCTCAAATTAAATTATTAAATACTAGTTTGAGATTCTTTTATATCTAAACTGGTTATACGTATATATACTGTAAATGGACTACTATGCATGTCTTGGTTTCTTTAAATAGCAGTTAAAAATCATTAAATATAATTTTATTTAAAAAAAAATATTTATAGAAAGCAAGACGTGCATAGGTGGCAATCATATAGATCACAGTCCAGATTTTAGTGGATATCTAAAAATAATATTCTATATCATTAGTGTATTACAGTTACTACGATTGGTGTCTATTACAAAACTTCAACAAATTCAAAAGAGGTAACATTTAAAAAAAATAATTTTGTGTTGTTTATTTCAGTCGTACAGGTATTTTCCCTCAAACATTAGTGTCATTGAATGGTTGGGGGCATATTACATCGACACCCAGTTCTGTGAGAAAGCTATTCAGTACTTTGAGAGAGCTACCCTTATACAGTAAGTTACTAAATGTCATATGTATTTATCATGAATATTCTGCCTGTGAAAATATTAATGATGTATCATGAATTTTAGACCAACACAGGTCAAGTGGCAGCTGATGGTGGCTAGCTGTTACAGGAGAAGTGGTATGAACTTGATATTACTAATGCATTTAATAAGTTTAGCCATAAGCTGTCATCTCAGTGCCTTCAGAGTCATGATTTATGTTTTACATTTGTTTTCAGGAAATTATCAAAAGGCACTCGAGACCTACAAGGACATTCATCGGAAATTTCCTGAAAATGTTGAATGTATTGTGCTCAACACAATAGTTTCCCCCCTTTGATTATTTGTGCTTATCTAGTAGCTTTGCATCTCATGCCATTCATTATCTTTTGCACAGGTCTACGCTTCCTGGTCAGGCTGTGCACTGATATGGGACTAAAAGAGGTGCAGGATTATGCCACCAAACTGAAGAAAGTTGAAAAAATGAAGGAGATCAGAGAGCAGGTACCCTGATTTCTCTTGATGCTCTTTATATTTGAGCCTCTTTAGCTAGAGTGAAAGTGAGGAGTAAACAAAAAAAAAACACATAATTTTGTGGTGAGCAGGACAAGTGGCATGAGTGATGATGAACGACACCACGCACCGGTCTCGCATCTCTCACGGAGGAGCGGAAGCATAAAGGAGGAGTGACGACAGTGGAGAGATTTGAGACAAGTGCGTCTCACAGGTGTTGTTCATTATCACTCAAGCCACTGGCCTCGCACCGCTCTCAGGTCCCTCGGCCTCCTCTGGATTTCTTCTTCACCTGTTCTTTTAGCCAGTAAACCTATGTTTGAATACTGAGGAACCTGTGTTGGTCTGTATATAAAATATTTGAGCACATTCCCCATATTCAGAGCTGGAGAAATGGGCAGTATTTGACACCATGCTGTTATTCCCACACACAGAGGGTGCGATCTGGGAGGGAGAGCAGTGCTCGAGGGCGCAGGGAAGGCAGCGCTGGCAGTGGTGAGTGCACTGTTTTAACTCAACCTCATCGATTAAACTTTGAAATAAAATACTACTCATTAACTCAATCCATGCTTCTTGACTTTTTCCATCAACCTGTCATCCGCCTCTCTTGGTGATCAGGAAATACATCAAACCTTACACACACTCCCCTTAAGAAACCCAGTGGTATGACTGTAACTGCCCTAATATAGTGACTTAGTGCCGTGGAGACATCCTGTGATGTGATTTTTCAAAAAGAATATGTATGTTACTTAGACACCGTCTTTCCTTTAAATCACATGATCTAGAGATTTGAAATCTAACAATTTCCCTTTTGATTTTTGTTTATTTATTTTAAATTTATAGTCTAGAAATAATATATATATATATTTTTTTCATTCTTCACTTGTCTTTTGGGACATCAGATGTGGATCTCATATCAGGTGGAAGCGGCTCAAACCCCCAAAAGTCCAGTGGTATGATCACTACATGCTTTATGTACAATAAATCAGACATGATATAAAGCTACTTTATTATTATGGTCGGTTTTTATAAGGGATTTGATTTGGATTCTTCATAAAATTAATTAAGTCATAATTCCCATTTCTGTGGAAAATAGGCCAGATAAAGGACATACCCTGTCATTCAAAAGTTTGGATTGGTAAAATGTTTTCATGTTCTTGAAAGAAGTCTCTTATACTCAAAACTGCATTTATTTGAGTAAAAATTTAGTTAACAGTAATACTGTTAAATATCATTACAATTTAAAATAACTCTTTTATATTTTAACATTAATATTTAGTCATTTGTTTCTATGATGCAAAGCTGATATGTCAGCAATGCATCATTACCCCACTATTCAATGTCTCATGGTCCTTCAGAAATCATTCTAATAAGACGATTTGCTGTCCAACAGACATTTCTTACAATTTGCAGCTTAAAGGTCGCCTGATATGGGGTTATTTTATTGTTTTATAATGTTTCCTGGGTTGCCCTTATAATGTTAGTATGATTTTTTTTTTAGATTAAAAAATAGTCATAATTTAGAAATATAAGGCGATTTTAACCTCTGATTTGAACGCTCTGTTTGAAGTGGCGTGTCTGCTGTGGGATTCAGTGCTGTGTTTGGCTGACATGCTTGTATATGAAATAGCAGTTTTACATGCGAAACTTTCTAGAATACTATTACTACAGCTATTATAGGTTTTTACTATTACAGCTATCGAGATTAACGAATCGTGAGAAGTTTTTAAAGTATTTAGATAGTATTTAGATCTATTCCCATAAAATGTCGCCGTGATGCAGTAGAGGACAGTCCGTTGATTGCGAGAATGAAGATCTTATCATTGCAATGCAGTTTCTGCTCTCTCTAATGCTTTCACCAATGCAGACACGATGATATACATACAGTAAAAAGCTTTGTTGTGCAGTGTAACGCATGTCATTGATTTCATAATGAGTTGTGCAGATAAACTCGCGCTGTGAGGGAAGATTGTTCCTTGATCGCTTTCAGTATAATTTGTTCAGAATTTAAATACGATTATTTTCATCCTACTAAAAGAAACGATGTGAAGTCAATATCTTAATTATTGGCTTGACTTAAATCGTGCCTGCGTGTTCATACTTGCTGTTCCTAGCTCATTTTCTAATGGGCGAGCCAAATTCTCAGGCCGGGCAAAGCCGAGAAAGGGGAGGTAACCTTTCTTACTTACTGTGTGACGTCATAAGGAGGAGAATCAAGATCAGCAAGAATCTGTGAGCAGAGAAAAGATAGCCACAGCCTGGTTTACACCGATTGAAATACTAGACACGACATGAGAGGACCAAATACAGGCTAAAAAACCTCAGAAAGTGAAAATTTCATGTCAAAAATAATTAGACATGAAATCTCTAAATTAGACTCTTCCTATTCAAGCATGAGGCCGAACACCTTGCCAAAGCTTTGGCCTGGACTTCTAAAATGCGCTTTTCGGCTACAATCAAACCTCTGCAAATGATCTAGAATGCGGCAGTGGTTTTTAACGAACCCGAGTGAGCGCACGTTATATCTCTTTCTGTCTCACTCCACTAGCTGTCAGTTGCTGCCCGCACGCATCAAGTTCAAGGCACTGATGCTTGCGTACAGAACACTCAGAGGATCTGCACCCTTACCTCCACTCACTACTGTAAATCAATGTTCCCCAGAAACCTGCAGTCATGGTACCAGCACAAAGACTGTAAAATAACTCTTTCAAACCTTTCATTGTCCCTTGGTGGTGGAAAGATCTTCTCTATCTGACTGCATCAGAAAAGGTGAATCCCTCTCTACCTTTGAAAAACAAGTAAAGACAACTCACAAGTGTTAATGGAAAAATCTCTCCATTCTCTAGCCTCTGACATATATTTCTGTAATAGCTTGTACTTTGTACTCTTCCGAGCAATTTTGGAACTTTTTATTGTGGCACTTTTCAATTACTGTACCACTGGAATGGTTTAAGTATTCCTCATTTGCGAAATGCTTTGGATAAAAGCGTCTGCTAAATGAATAAATGCAAATCTCAATTGTTTCAGCAATTAGATTAAATGGAAAGCAAAATGAGTGAGATAGAGAGAGAGAGTAAAAAAAAGTACCCTAGTAATCTCATTCATGTCTCCAGAGATCTCCACAACGTCTCGCTTGGACTTCAGATTTGTCAAGATCTCAAAGTCTGCAATGAAAAGTATTTCTCATCTAATTCATCCAGAACAAATGTTCTGAGCTATGCAAATCAGTATTTGTAGGCTTTGTTCATTGTTTTTTTTTTTATAGCTGTATAAAGCATGTCAACAATCATCTCATTTATGTCTATTATTCAAATAAAAGCGAGCTGTGTTAATAAATTTGTTCTCGGTCAAATTCCTTTCAAAATTCAGAGAGAAATTTGCATGTAAACACTTCCATGATAGATGAAAAGCATAATAAGGATAATTATTTTCAAGTTACGTCAGATAACGTTTTATGAAAGGCCAAATTATATAAAATTATAAAATTATATAATCGTTTAATTAAATAAATAAATAAAAAACACTAAAAACAAAAATCTATCACAGTCCAAGTGACTTGAGGCATCAAAACATTATAATGTGCAGTTTGAAAAATTGATATTTAAAGATTTGCTAAAGATTAAATTTAACAGATATTATTTAATTAATACTGATTTTAAAGATGAACCTGAAGAAGTGAGCATTAGATGGTCATCTACATGTAAATAAATATTAAATATTATGCATATACTGTATGCATCCTAAGTAAATTACAGAAAAAATCAGAAAAAGATGCAGAAACATTCCAAAGCAGAAAAAAACACTGAAGCTGGGATAGATAAAGCTTTATCTGATGAAACCCCTCTCATGGGGCAGACTCTCATGTTTATAAAGTCATCCTATCACTCTGAATAGCTTCATCTATCAGTCTGTTTGATTGTCTTAAGTACGGGCTTTAAACAGTTTATTTGAATAGATATGTGACCAAGGGATTTCACTCACAAAGACAACCAAATATACAAAAGCAAGTGTATATACCTTATGTAGCTCCACCGCTTTTCAGTCTTCTGGATAGTATTTTCATAGCATGAAGGTAAGATATTATGGATTTTTGAATGAACTGCTCCATTTAAATTCTTTACCATCTGCTCACTTTTGTTATGACATCCATTAAAACATTACAATGCTCATGATAGCTTTTCTTAACTCTAAAATAAGTACTGTAAGTCCCCTTCATCGAGGCTATACCTGAACAACATGCCTTCCTATCCATCAGCCGAACCCCCACCATTGCTTAGCCTAAGGGTGTGTCTTTATCCTCTGGAAACAAACATGCAAACACAGACAGATACACACAATTCATCTGTTTGATTTCTTCCTGTTTAAGGGAAATGGCAGAAAGCCATTATGGGTCTTCTGGGATCTGGTGGGGTTTTTTTTTTTCATTGATCTAGTGTTTTGCTCATAAAAAGACAAATTACGATCCATAAACGTGCATCCATTTTTTAACTGCTGTTGAAGCAATGAATCCTTTTCACAACTTCAAATTAGTACAATTGCACACACGCACACACACAAAAAAATCATTAATGAGTGCATGTGTGTGTAAAAACTACATGGCTGTCACTTACATCTTTGGAAGGAAGATGATTAAAGGACATAATATTATTTGGAAAATAAAAATAAAAATGTAGAATGCGTGTAAATGCATATAGATCACATATATGGCTGCTGTATTATGCATGTGTTAGGTAGAAAGAAACATCTTGAACAGCATGCGTGTGTAAAGTGAAAATGAATAATTCAGCAGCGGATGCCAGATTCACCGGAGAGAAAACGACGCCCACGCTCATTCCCATATGTCTACTGCTTCCTGCTCCATGGCCTTTTGCACGTTTAATGTTGAACGGGTCCCCGCCTTCTCCACCCAGTGTCAGCTTGCCACACCCTCACAATGCCTCACCTATTTCAGTACTGCCATGTCCTACATCGCTCCATATACATCATTCCTGCATCACTCCATCATTTACCAGTGGATTCAGATTTAGTAAATCCACATTCAATAAAAAGATTTTCTGGAATGAATAAAGTTGTCCAGTTCGTCTCTAAAGCCAGTCGTTTAGTCACATAAGCCTGGCAGTTTTCAAAGTTTTTGGTGTCATGAACCCTGTATATCCTTCTAGCCAATCACAGCTCAACAGAGCCATTGACTAGAATCAGTAGAGAGAGCTCACTTTATTTTCTCCATTGTTTATTTGAAGTAAGTTAAAGGAATTATATTTTGCGAGATCAAATTTTCCTTGATCTTTTGAAATAAGAGTTCAATGCACTATCATAATAAAAGTAAAGAAACTTTCAGAACACAAACATCTTCCGACCCAGTCCACAAATATCATATTAGAATTCAGCTCATCCTGAGAAACTCAAATTCATTAACATGTAACTGGCCAACGTAAGTCACAAATGCCCATTCAGTGTATAGTACACACTCTAAAAAATGCTAGGTTGTTTCAACCCATGTTTGGGTCAAATATGGACAAATCCATTACAAAATATATATAGAAGGTTGGGTTTGTCAATTTTTGAGTGTATAGGCCAAACAATCATTATACTGTAACAACAATCTGATCATTTCAGGCTGTCCTGTCACAGTATAAACATAAATAAACATAAATAAAAGTAAAAACACTGGACAAATATTGTAAGTGTTATGTAAATGTATTGTAAACCCATATATTGAAGTAAAATTGAAAAAGTTTAATAGGTCATTTAGTTTCCTTTAACATTATCTTTGATTTCTGATATCGTATGGCAGATTTTGAAGCCATTGTAGCTCCATAAATCAAGATAATTAAAACCTGGCTGAGGTGACTGGACATTTTATCTATTATGCTGACATTTTTAGTTTGGATAGATGGAGGTTCGTCTCAATGAAACCATCTTACTTAGTCCCCTGGATACTATCAGCTGCTATCTGGGTCATTGCACTCATACAAAAACACCTCCCGTTTAACCAACAAAAACCTGCCTTTGACACAGACACCCCCCTCCCCCATAAAAAACAAAAACAAAACTCACGTACATAATAAAATGTTTGCCACTCTGCACAATAATGTTGAAAAAAATAATAAGTATGATGTCTAATGTCTAAAACCCTTTCTCACCCTCTCTCACACACACACAGATTCACTCAGTGCCTTTGATACATTTTCATCAACAATTATTGATTGTCTCTCTCTTTGTCCCAGCAGGATCCTTGACTCAATTAGGACACAACACACACACACACACACACACACACATACACTCCACTTCAGTGGCATGCACAGAGGTAGGGCGGGGAATGGGGCCCCTTTTGTCTCAAAATGTATTGTCCCATTTTCTGATAATTGTAAATAATAATGATTATTATTATTATAAACATTATAATAAATAACAATATACATACACACCCTTGCAACTAAAAATAATAATACCAACAAATATTATATAAAAAAATGATGATAAATGGTAGGTTCTGGTACGCACTATGCAGCAGTTCGCGCACGTCCTCAATTGAGCAGCAGATAACATTTATGCTAATATGGAAAATTACATTTATCCTACATCACCATGCTACTCTAAAAGTTGCAGGCAGCATGCAAATTATTCTTAACTATAATAGTTAAAGTATAACTCGATTTCAGAGGCATTCTGTAGTACTTCAAAGTGGCAATGTCATTCGTTTTCATCTAAGGAATAAAAGTGCAAGGGGAAATACATCTAACTTAGTTAAATGAAATCTTAAGTCCATGTCCAACTCTAAATTGTGAGGAACTTATATCTTTGATTTCATAATAACGCTTTACAATAAGGTTACTTTGTTCATTACTCATCATGTATGAAGTGACATGAACTAAGTTAACCATGAACAACACATTTGTTACTGTAGATCTTAGTTAATAATACAACTGTTAATTGTTCATTCATGTTATGGCACAGTCAGTGCATTCACTAATGATGATAAATACAACTTTTGATTTTAACGTTTTAGTATGATGAAATTAACATTAACTAAGATTAATAAATGCTATATATGTGCTGTTCATTATTAGCTAATGTTAACTAATTTAACAAATAAAACCTTATTGTAAAGTGTTAGCTAACACTGTCTTTCATACATACAGTACACTAACATACAGTAAAGGATTACAAGGAACACCTTTTCATCTTTTCATTTCTCATTGATGCAAATATCTAATCAACCAATCACATGGCAGTTGCTTCAATGCATTTAGGGGTGTGGTCCTGGTCAAGACAATCTCCTGGGCCTTTTCTCAATATGTCTTATTGTCTGTACTTGTGTTCTTGTGGACTTGTGAAATGTCATCAGTCACAGCCCAAGTACTATTCCAATTCAAAGTTCACATCTAGCCAAGTCTAGTTCAAATCCCTGGATGTGTTCTTGTTCCCCCCGTTTACCGAGGATGCATTGAGAGGTGACTTGTGTGGACTTGAGACAGCCAGGTATGCCAGAATGCATCTTGCACCAACCAGCCAGCGTCAATAGCAGAGGAGAAAACCCGCGTAATATCAAAATACAACTGTTATTGTGTCATGAAATGCAATTTTAAGAGTTTCAGGCGAGAATGTGGTTGTTTTAAGCTCAAATCTATGGTTTATTTATAAAGATAGCACCTATTTGAAAAATGTATCTGATGTTTTCGGAGTTGTGACATCCAGGCTTCTGACGTTTGCCGCTGACTCTGATGTCTAGTCTAGTGGATAAACTTGACGTATAATTCGTCTTGTGATTCAGAGTTTAAAACTTTAAATATAAACTTTAAATAGAAACTTTATATATATTTAGCCTATTTGACTTTAACTTTGTAGCCTATTAGAGAGCTTACTTGTTTGCCTTATTTCTCATTGAAGCCTAATACCTTTTAGATATTATTGATCATTAAAACTGACATTTAAGAAAGAGACAGGGTTGTGTAATTCTATTTTATATAATTGAATAATATATTGAATACATTTATTTTAACATTCTCTTCACTATACGTACAATAAAATAAAATGACACAACCCTGTCTCTGTGTGTTAAATGTCAATAAAAATCTAAATTGTTTCATATTTTTTTTTAAATGAAAACAAAAAGATCATGTTCATTTTGTAATAAATATATACAGTGAAAATAATCAATACGTGTTGCCTGAATCACATGGCCAGACTTAAAATGTTTACGATTTTTTTTAATGAAAAGAGGTAGAGTGTTTTATAACATATTTCGTTTTATTGTTACCTACAATATAAAGAGATAACCGGAGTAGCCAGAGCGCGCTGAGTGACACGTTCAAGAACGGCGCTGTTCCATTTGCAGAATAACCAGACTTGCATCCTCGGGAGTTTGATCTCCTAAGTCGAACTTGGCAAGTCCAAACTATCAAGGACGCAAGTCTGAAGTTTGCGAGAAACGGCCCTGAACTCCAAACTGAATGTCCGCATGGGAAAGAAAGGTGATTTAAACAATTTTGAGCGTGGCATGGTTGTTGGCGCCAGACATCTGAGTATTTTACAATCTGCTCAGTTACTGGGATTTTCACGCACAACCATTTCTAGGGTTTACAAAGAATGGTGTGAAAATGGAAAAACATCCAGTATGCAGCAGTCCTGTGGGTGAAAATGCCTTGTTGATGCAAGAGGTCAGAGGAGAATGGGCCGACTGATTCAAGCTGATAGAAGAGCAACTTTGACT
>JAOTRC010000043.1:18978288-18988976 GCA_027497675.1 Cyprinella lutrensis
ATTGCTCATCGTTAGTTCATGTTAGTTAATGCATTTACTAATGTTAACTAATGAACCTTATTGTAAAGTGTTACCCACATTTTAATAATGTGCATAGATATTTATAATACTGAAAGCTCTACAACATTACAACATTCCATAAAGTAATAATTGTCAATTGTGTCAAAATGTCATGCTGCTAAATCTTTTTTTTTTTTGCTAAATATTTTAATTATTATACATGCAGCATTTATGAGATTCTTTATTGAGGTTATATGGAACTTTAAAAAATTACTCTTAGAAACACATCCATGGAAACATTATCCATCATCAACTAGGAAGGAATGCAGCTGATCATATGAATGATATGAATGATATTAACAGCTGATCCAAATCCTGTCCAACCAGGTATAAATTCAACATCGATTTCTTTTTCTTTTGTTTGTTGCAGCATGCAAGATTTCACACATATACTGTAATTTTACTAAATTAGTTTATTCTCAGTTGCCATACACTATGACATCATGGCTGGTGAATGGATGGTTATTATAAACATTCATGTCTAATGTGTTTGCATCTTATTGGTTTTTAGGAGTCATTAGGACATTTCTGCTACATCATTGTAAAGAGAAATAAAAGAGGAAAAGAAAGCTGCAAATGGTAAATCCAATTAAATTTTAAACAGTTATACAAATGTACATCTGATAAAGCTTCATGTAATGTTATTGCAGCAGTCAGTCAGTTTAAGAGGACATACACAAAACCATTTTAAAAGGTCACCAGAAACCTGTCTGTCATGATAAGAGAAAAACGAATCGGTTACCTAACGTAACCTCGGTTCTAGATGAGGGAACGAGTATTGCGTAAGCTATCTTACGCTACGGGAAAGATTCCCGTAAGATTATTCCATAATTTGTAATCATTGTCAACTCATTTTCTCTGATGTAGACCATGAGCGGGCTAACTAGCAGCTCATTGGTTCGTTCAGAGAGAATGCACAAGCCTATGGGAGAGCGGCGCTGAACCCGCGCCCAATGAGCAGCAGGCACTCGCTCATTACGTCAGAGCCCGCCGAAAGGGGCGTGGCTTGAGTGTATAAATATGCTCTCCCGAGGCTGTTTGAACGATTTTTCATCATTCAGCGAGCTACACGCTTCAGCTGTCCTGAGAAGAAGCCGTCGCCGTCGAGAAGGCCTCACTCCTAGCAAGCTTTGGAGACTGAAGAAGCAGGCCGTCTGCCACCTTCAGCCGCCCTGCGAGCTAGCGCCGTCCGACGACGTATCCTTTTCTGCCTTTTACAAAAGAGCGAGCGTCTTTTTCAAAATGTCTCAAAATTTCTGCGGCTCCTGCCGCTCTCCTCTCGAGGACGGAGATCGCCATCCCATCTGCGCTTTCTGTCTCAGATTGGAGCACACAGAGATCACCCTCGCCAACGGAGGATGCGACCACTGCGAGGACTTGCCTTTGTCTTCCCTGCGGGCATGACTTCAGGCTCTCAAGTCCGCTCCCGCGTCGCCTCTCACTTCGCCGCGGAAGAAGAAACACAGCTCCGCCGGAGTTTTCTTTGGATTTATGCGGGCTGCCGTTGCCGCCCCCCGACCATTCTTCCTCTCCGCCCCAGCCGGACATGCAGTTGCTACCCAGCGGCCGCGCTGACGCTTCCGATGATTCCGCGAATGAGAAGGACTCTACTTCCCTGCACGCTTCGAATAGCGAGGACTGGTCTTCACTTGGTTCCTCAGCGGGAGTCTGCGGGGACCCATGGCGGCATCGAAGAGGAGTTAATGCGCTCTTCTCGCAGGCTGTCGATCGCCTGGGGCTCGAGTGGTCTCCTCCACCCGAGCAACAACCGAATCGGATGGATGGGAAATACCTGCACCGGCGCCCCGCCTGCAACCGGGCTGCACCATTCCTGCCGGAGCTTCATAACGAGCTCACTAAATCCTGGAATGCCCTCCTTTCGGCGCGAAACCGCTCCGATGTCTCCGCCTCGCTGCGCTCAGTGGGCGGAGCCGCCGAAAAAGGATATACAGCCATGCCGCCCGTCGAGGACCTGGTCGCCGCTCACCTTTGCCCGCCCTCTGCCAGATGGCGTTCTTCCCCTACGCTTCCTTCAAAAGCGTGCAGAGCGACCTCCACTTTTCATGCTCGCGCTTACGCTACCGCCGGTCAGGCCGCATCTGCGATGCATTCTATGTCTGTTCTCCAGGTGCTTCAAACCGACATCCTGTGCGAAATGCGAAGAGCGGTAGGAACCCACCCATACTCGCTGATTTAAGGAGCGCGACGGACTTTCCCTTCGCGCTACCAAAGCTGCCGCACAAGCCCTGGGGAGATGCATGGCCGCCCTCTGTGTCGCTGAGAGACACCTATGGCTCACACTCGCCGACATGGGTGATTCTGAACGTGCTGTGTTCCTCAACGCGCCCATTTCCCCGACCGGCCTCTTCGGATCTGCCGCCACGGGCATCGTTGACCACTTATCCGAAGTACAAAAAGCCACCCAGGCCATGAACCTGTTCCTGCCCCGCCGCGCCAACACTTCTGCAGGCCGTTCTCGCGAGCCTCCTGCCAGAACACCACAACAGCGCCCGCCTCAGCAGGCTCAGCATTCCCAGCATAGACAGGGCGCCCGCCCTCGCTCTGACAGCCGCCGCAGACAGCCGCCCCCCCGGGCCTCGTCCCAAGATCACGCTGAAGCCTGATCAGTAAAAGTCTGCCTAGCACAGCGGATAAAAAGACGGCCGTCTCCCGCCGTGGCCGGACCGCCGTCAAAGCTTCGTCCTCTGCTAGTCCCCGACGCCTCACCGACTACAGTAGTGTTTACCGCCAAAAACAAGTCGGTCTCCCTGCCCGCTTTCGAGCGACAAAAAGCCGTTTTCACGGCTACTCAGAGAGTTCACAAAAAGAGCATAAAACCCTCATGTGTAAAAAATGTGCCCACAAGCAGGTGTTCACTCTTACACACAAACACCACAAGCCCCATGTCTCTCAAAGAGCGGCCACAGCCCGCTCCAGTATCAGGGAACACAAAAGCACACCCACGAACCCATGCGCGTGTCCCCTCTCTGCCCGATCTGTCTCGCGGCCCATAAACTCCTCTGAGTGTAAGTCCAGTTGCCACACACATTCTAAGCGTGCCCACACACAGTGTCCAGCCCGCTATGTGCAGCAATCAGGGCAATATTGCTAGCCGCTAACCGTATGCTTCAAAGCGTGGGAAGCCATCCCCGGCATTTACCCGTGGGTTCTAAGCATCATAAAGAATGGCTACCTATTACAGTTTCGTCGCCGCCCGTCCCGCTCCCGCGCTCGGCTCGAATCAGCTGTCAGCCCAGCAGCTATGATCACGCTCCGCACAGAAATAGCGAATGACCGAGTCGGGGTTTTACGGCCGTTATTTTCTGGTGCCCAAGAAAGACCTCGAACCGATCTTAGAGAATTGTAACTGCCCTCGGTGGGTTTAAGCAAGATGGAAAGAGTCTCGACTGATGTCTTTACGGTTTCGTTATTTTTCTTCTCATATCCGTAAAACACCGTGAAAACTATAAAAATATACAAATCGTACCAAAACATTAGTACCTTCATAGACATTTCATTAGATAAATCAAACATTCTCACACAGTAAAACATAATTAAATACACTGCTTTTTACCAAGATCTTAATACACAACACTGTTACCTTTAAAAACATCCTTGAATTAACATAGCAAAGCAAACGCTCTTTGTCGATACATAGTTCAAACAACTTACAACAATAAACATGAACGATTCATCCCCGCAGCACCTACATGTAAAACAACTAAAATGTACCTCATTCCGCTTCCCGGGGGCGTTAAATCAATCCTAGCGTTTTCCTTTGTTCCTTATCGTCTCAAGTTTGGCGTCTTTATTGCGTGCTGCCGTCTGTTCGCTCTTGGTTTGTTTATGGGTTTGCGATAGCTGTAACTCGCGAGCATGGGGTTAATCTAGCGTTAGATTTCACCTAGTGGCAGAACTATACTGCCGACTAGTGGAAGTCACTGGTGCCTGTGTCGCGGGAGGTGCTCATTTTCTAAATTACAATCCCAATAAAACAACCATAAATTCATCAATTCATCAATACAACCTATACATTTGCACTAATCGATTCAAAATATTTTAAGCGAGCCCAAACAGACAGTTACATGAATAAAGCGCTCATGAGGAGACCGTTCAAAATGCTTACAGTCAAGAAACTCCTCGCGCATGTGCGCCAGGGGGACTGGTTCATCTCTCTAGACCTGAAAGACGCCTATTTTCAGATCCAGATAAACCCTCGTCACAGGCCATTCTTACATTTCGCCTTCGAGGGTCAAGTTTATCAATACGCCGTTCGGCCTATCCTTAGCACCCCGTACCTTTACGAAGTGCATGGATACAGCGCTCGCCCCCCTGCGGAGTCAAGGGCTACGCATACTGAATTATCTGGACGACTGGCTGATTTTAGCACAATCCCTGACGGAGCTTCTGTCGCACCGCGCAGTTCTCAACCATCTGAAAGGGCTGGGACTCTGTCAATTGGACAAAGAGCGCTCTCTAGCCCAGTCAAACTAATTCATTCCTAGAAAAGATTTGAACTCTATCACAATGAAGGCTCGCTTATCCACACAGCGCGCGCGCAGTGTTCAGCGTCTAGCCTCCTCCTTTCGGATGGGTACCCACACACCAGTCGTCCATATAGTTCAAAATTCGCAGCCCCTGACTCCGCAGGGGGACGAGCGCCGTATACATGCACTTCGTGCACGTACTGGGTGCTAAGGATAGGCCGAACGGGAGGACGGTGTTTTGATAAACCAGGCCGTCGAAGGCGAAAAGTAGAATGACCTGTTACGGGGATTTATCTGGATCTGAATATAGGCATCTTTCAGATCTACAGAGATGAACCAGTCCCCCTCGCGCACAGGCGTGAGGAGTTGACTGTAACGTTAAGCATTTTGAACGGTCTCCTCATGCAGACATGAGCGCTTTGTTCAAAATTCTGAGATCTAAAATCGGTCTGCGGTCGCCGTCTTTCTTGGGAACAAACGTAAAACTCGACTCGCTCATAGAAGGCGGAACTCTCTCTATAGCCCTTTTGCACAAAAGCTTTACTATCTCTGAGCGAAGCTTGTTGGCTGCTTCTGAACTGACTTTAGTTTCGAGCCGTGCATGGAAGCGTGGAGGGCGGCGACGGAACTGAAACAGATAGCCGTTCTCTATTGTGCTTAACACCCACGGGGAGATTCCCGCAATGGCTTCCCACACTTCGGAGCGCAACGCTAGCGGGTGAATGGCTATACCGCCCTGATTGCTGCACATATCGGACTGGACAAAGTGTGTGGGCGCGTTTAAAGTATTTGTGGCAACGGGACATACACTAAGAGAGGAGTTTATAGGCCGTGTAACAGAGCAGTAAGAGAGGGGACTAGTGCACATAGACACTAGAACGGGCCGTGTAACAGCCTATGTCCGCTCAATGGGGGTGGGCCTTGACACGGGACATGTGGTGCTTGTATGGGTGAACACATGACTGTAGGCACGTTAACTACACAAGAGGCTACTAAGCTCTTGAGATTTGTTTGAGTCGCAGTTAAAACGGTGTTTTGGCGCTCGCAGGCAGGTAGAGAGACCGGCTTGTTTGAGGTGGATGAATGGGGACTGAAAGAGTGCGAAGCTTTGGCGGCGGTCCGGCCGCGGCGTGAGCGAGCCGTCGTTGAAAAGCCACAGGTGTCTCTCAGACACGCAAAGGGTGGCAATGCATAAAGCAACAGCTTGCAGAACGAAGGGAGATGGCGAAGATGGCAGGATTCTTCAGAGTCCAGATGCTCGCTCAAGATGACCTCTCGACGGTGACGGCTTCTTCTCAATCAGCGGATGAGTGTGGCTCGCTGAAGAAGATTGATAAGTCATCCAAACAATGGGAGAACTGGCTTATTTATACTCTCGAACCACGCCCATTTTGGCGGGCTTTGACGCAATGAGAGCGTGTCAGCTTCTCATTGGCCGCGAGTTCAACCGAGTTCCCTCATAGGCTCTAGCACTAGCACTCATTCTCCCTGAGCGAACAATGAGCTGCTAGATAGCCCGCTCATGGTCTGCTGCAGTTGAACTGCGTTGTTGACAATGGATACAAAATTAAAGGATAATTTTTTGGCTTCAACTTCTCAGAAAAGATGAATCTTTCTGCTAGCGTAAGCTAGCTTTTGAATAGTTGTGTATGGGTTATTTATTTACAGCCAATTAGACACTGCAATCACATTCATGAGACAGTAATAAGACAGAAATGAATTCTTCATTTCAGAAATCATTTTCTTTTCCTGCATTCTTTCACTTTATATTGTCAGCTTAATTTCCATTCTGTTAGTAATCTGTTGTTCTCTTTTATTGTTTATCTCTGTTATTCTGTCCATGTCTATGCACCTGAAAGGGAGCAGCTCAAGCCCCATCAATACCCCTCCTCTGAGAGCCAGTGGTATGACTACATTCATTACAGAATTACATTAGAGGAAGATTACACACTCGACCTGTATGACTATTACAACAAGCATTCTGCAGCACAGAAATAAAAAGCTGCTGCACCTGTTACAGATGTCATTCATTCCACATATTCAGCCCTGCAGTCGTAACTCAACAAAACACATAAAGCTAGATTTACCACTTTATTCACACAAAAAAAATCCTCATTGTTGCATGGTACAACCCAATTTTTAGGCTCTCAACTCTGTACAGCCTTTCTACTGTCTCTTCAGAGATCTGTCTTCTTTTTCCTTTCCTTTCCTTGTAGTTTCTCGCTCTGAAGCTAAGTATAGTCCTGTGCTGCAGCAGGGCAGAGGTATGTTCTCTATTTCACTGTGCACTGTAGATGATCAGTTCTCTGAATGATTATAAACAAAAAAAAACCTCATAGCTTCATGGAAAACTTAAACTATGTATCAAGATGTTTTAGTGCCTGAAGTTTCCACATCATGATACAGCGTCCAAGGACATCATTTCAATCACAGCACACCAGAAAGCAAACATGTGCTGAAAGCCTGAGGATTTCTTTTTGCCAAAACCACTACTCCCAGGGAATATCCCACTCTCACTGTCTGAAAGAGCGTTTCCAGCACCTCCTTTCTGTTTGCAAAGCACAGAGTGCAAATAAACCAGTGAAATATTTCACAAGTACACTGAACAACACTATCCCAGTATTAGTGCGCTTGATATCAACAGTTTCTTACTGTATTATTTTTACTATTACTTGCCATTTTGGATGCATGAACTGATGTCACAATAAATATGTTTTTTTTTTTTTTTAATGAATACAAATACCTCAAAGCAGTTTTTATTTAGCTTTTTGTTTTTGTGATAAATGTTTTTCCTTGATTCTGGCATGATTCCTCAGTTAGGTGGACAGGGTAGGGAAAACTAATGTATGTCAGCAAAAGGCTTGTCATTTTTATGCCTTTGAGTTTTGTCGCTGGGACGTTTAAAGATCTCAAAGTTACCTGCAGGCCAGACTCCGGTCCCACATCTGCCCCTCAGTGCTCTGTTCCTGTCATCACAGTCGAAATGTGAAATGCAGCTGTGTTCCGATGTCTTTGTACAACACAATTGCTTTCAATTATGCTATTCATATGAACTCATTTTAATTACGATTCTTGTTCCACATAGGCTTTGCTTCAAGTGCAAGCTGGAGCTGATGCTTTTCCTGCTTTTTTGTTGTTGTTTTGCTTACCAGTGTTCTAACACAGCATGGCTTGCATTGTCAATGGTGGCGGGTTAAATGCAAATGCTCTTTCCCCCCTTCTGTTCAGACACTACTGTAAAATAACACTCATTCCAGATATTTTCCAAGTCCAACATGTGGATGTGTTTTCTCAGACAGTGGACAAAGCAACCATGGCACCAGCGCCAAGGGTGAGAGGCTTAGCGTTAAACTGAAAACTCTTCCTGGGTCCAATGAGCCGTATGAGGCCAGCACTCAGCAGGAAATAGGTGAGAAGCAACTTTGGTATTTATTTATTTATTTATTTATTTATTTAAATTCTAGTAGAATAAATTACTTTTTCGCCAACAAACCTGCTTGGCGTTTTGCATCCCTTAGTTCACGCAGTAGAGCATGGATTTAGCAAATGCCAATGCATAATGACAAAGTATTATTACATTCCATTAATCAAATAATGTTTTCTTGCTGCTTTATATTATAGCTAAGAGTTTTCTCATTCATGTAAAGGGAAAAATGATTCTGGTCTGGCCTGTACTTATTAGTGCTCCCATTGTATCACTTTAGATGCATCTTATGTCGATCCGTTGGGACCTCAAATGCAGAGACCAAAAACAGCAGCAAGGAAACGCACAGAGGAAGATGAGTTTGCTGATGAAGAGCTGGGAGATGACTTACTGCCTGAGTGATGTGTGCAGCAGAGATCAATTCAGTTGAAAGTCTAATATACAGTATATCCAGACAGCCTACTAAATTTGTCTGCATTTTCAGCACAAATAATAGCACTGAAGTTTAAAAATACTTAATTACATCCTTCGTTATGCTTAACTATGCTTTTTGCTGTCTGACTACACCATTAAACCTGGATAACATAAAGACGTGCATGTTTTGTCTGAAATATTAAATCAGCTTTCTATATAGGCTACATATTTTATTGATTCAATCATCTAAATGTCTGAAAGGAATACAGAGGATTCTTGGGGGTGAATCAATGTGAGAGTTTTCGCATTGAGCGATCATGATCTTGTCATTATCAAACAGTCCGCCCAATATCTGGACTCGGAGTCAAGTATCCTGAGCGCATTTACGGGACGGACGGGAGGCACAGTTTTATGCAACGAGTGGGAAGTCGTGTAGGTCGCTTTAAGTCAAGAGGTTTATATTAATTAATCTGACAGTTTGCTGACAGTAAAGCGGGCTCAGACTCGGTGTAAACTGAAATGCGCGGTCAAGTTGTTTCGACGCTTGCGCTGGTGTTGTGGTGTTGCTCGTGTTGCGGGAGCGCGCCGGGTGAACGGGAACAGAAGGTGTCCAGGAGAACACCGAGGACTCGTTCCTGCCTGGACTTACCAGAGGAGATTTTGGAGCAGATGTTTGGGAGGCTCTCGGTCGGGGTGCTCAGCGCGTTTCATCACACCTTGCAGCTCGCGCCTCCAGAGCGCCAGAATCTGAGCTGTCAATCAGCGTCTCGTCTAGCGCGCGACAGACCACGTACCCCAGTGAACCTCCTCAGCCTCTCGCCGTGGGCGTACAGGTATTTATTTGAAACTAACATTTATTTGAAAAATACATTTATGAATTTATTAAACCTACATATTCTTTTTTTACAAAACAACATCAATATTATTTTGATGTTATTCATGTTACTTGTGAAAAAGTCATGATAAACAGTTTGAATCTCATTTTTAAGGCTGCAATAGAATAGTTTTTTTAAAGGCAACAAAGTGAAAGGTGAAACCTTTCTTTTACAAAACCTCTTTCAATTTTCAAATTTGGTCTATGAACTTTTGTTTTTGTCATTTTATTTTAATTTCAGAAGTATTGTGTTTGCAGACTAAACAAAATGCACTAGGGAGGAAAATTTGTAAGAGAAGGAAAGAGGCAAAACGTATTTTACAGAAATAATTGGAAATCTAGATAAATTAATAAAAATAGCTGCAGAGAAATTACATGTAAATGTTAACCATGCCATTTATGTGAGAGTTTCCATGCTTTCTAATAAGTGATTGATTTCACAAGCTCACCTGCAGTAATCTCATATAAGCTAGTTTACTTTCGCAAACGCAATGTAGGCTAGTTAAATTATTATACCTTACATTTTATATTAGTCTGAAATTTACAAAGTTTACAAATATCTAATATCTTTTATTCAGCTTGGTTGCGTGTTCCCCAAACCAATCATGTAAGATTTAATGTCTTGCCTGTTTAGCTGCAAGGGAAATAATAATTATTTTTTTATTATTATTTTTAGAATCTCCCATGAGCCTGCAAGGTACCCCCGATACCTCCCGGAGGCTTATTGTTTGTGTAAGGGATGCCTGACCGGGCCGAACGGGGAGGAAAGTGACCGCTTCCGAAGTACCCCAGTGTACATGCCCACCGTCATCCTGCGCCGTACTGGCTCGTGTGTCGGGGGTCGTCATTCCTACACAGAGAGCTACGTGTCTATCGCCGTGGGATGTACTTGTGTGCCATTGTTGGAAAGAGACAGAAAAACACTGAAGAGCAACCCAAGTGTGAAAAGAGTTGCGTCTAAAAATGCAGTTTCCAGCACCTTTAGAAAGAATCAATTGAACTGATCAATTGTTTGATATTTTTTATTCTCTATCGGTAAACTTGTCTTTTTTTATTTTTTTGCTCTCCCAAAATAAAGACAGAACTTGGCACTGCAGACGAGAATCTGCAGCTGTGAGTGCGAGCAAAAGGAAAACGTTCAGTGCCAAAATACAAACATTTACTAATCCAAAGTACTCGGGAAAAGCCAGTCAGCATTATGGTGTTAAATGACTAATGCAGTCAAGCTGTGTGCCAGTAAACAGAAGATCACAAGAAATGCTTCTTTTAAAGGCAAGCATGAGTGTCATATTCAATGGATATCATTTCAAGAATTATTCAGCTTGACTTTGTGTCAGTCTTCACATGATTACTTTAAAGGGTACCTATTTTGGGTTTTTGAAAATTGCCCTTCATGTAGTGTTTAACATAGATCTAAGTGAACGAAAAC
>JAOTRC010000043.1:18989076-19008775 GCA_027497675.1 Cyprinella lutrensis
CAGCCGAGTTCTCCCTGAGCGAACCAATCCGCTGCTAGCTAGCCCGCTCATGGTCTGGACTACTTGCACAACTACTTCCGCGTTCTATCAAGCCTGTGTAAAGCCTGTGTTACTTTACTTAAAAACAACAAACACAGGTAACAAGTCTAATAGTGTATTATATATTACATACCAATGCATTTCAAACATTCACTTCTATGCCCATTTTATGCTTAGAAACAAAGTTAAACTGTCTGAAATGGTTTGCTTCAATTCGATGACTGTAACTTCAAAAGATGTATGCAATGGACAATGCAAGCCAGCCAAAGCATAATCAAAGACTGATTGTGAATCTCTGATCAAGGACCAAGTTCTCAGCTGTAATATCTGGATCCTGCATTTTTCCACTTAGAGTGCAGAATATTTATTGTTCCGAATAATCCTCTGCTGGTAGTTGATGGGAAAAACAAAGTTCAAATGTTGTCAGATTGTAAGCCTTTTTCATGAGAGAAGGCTTGATTCATAGTTAACGTAGCAGCGGAACTCATTAGCCAGATTGTGATTGTGTTTTGGTAAAAAACTGCAGATTTTCAGATCCATAAGTTTGCCAGCATGCTCCTCCATAATAGCTCCTGAAAGAATAAGGCAAAAATTAGAATACAGATCATGAGTGATAAATATAACAAATATATACAGTATATAAGTAAGTGTGTGTGTGTGTGTGTGTGTGTGTACAGAGATGTATTCACTTCCACGTGCCTGTGCAGAGCAGGATTTTGCCCTTAGTGAGGTATTTAACAGTGAGTGCCACCTTGCTGAGACACTCCTCAGACAGGTATGGAGGGTCTGCGATGACAATGTCAAAGCTCTGAGGAAGGAGATCCTCAGAGAGGCACAGAGGGTTGTTGTAATCATAAAAGAAAAACTCATCTCCATATGCTGCGAAACGTCGATCAAACTCCAGCAAGACAACAGACACACTATCCGACCTCATGGATTCCAATCGTTTTAGCTTTTGATACACACTTGGTGCACTTATACAAGCTATCCTACAAAACAGAAATAGAACATTTGTCTGAGAGGAGACACATAAAGGTCAGTAATATACTTTTTTGTATATTTTTTTAAAGAAATTCAGCAAGGATGCAATTAATGGTCAAAAGTGACAGTAAATACATTTATATTGTTACATGATTACTATTTCAAATAAATGTTGTTCTTTTGAACTTTCTATTCATCAAGGAATCCTGAAAGAAACACAATATATTAAGCAGCAAAACTTTTTTTCAACATTGATAATAGTATGAAATTTTGAGTAACAAATCAGTTAATTAGTGTTTCCCAACCCTGTTCCTGGCGGCACACCAACACTGCGCGTATTCTTTGTCTCCCTTACCTGCTTCAACTCATCAGCTCATTATCAGATGGGTTGATGAGCTGAATCAGGTGTGTTTGATTAGGGAGACAAAGAATACGTGCAGTGCTGGTGTGCCCAGGAACAGGGTTGGGAAACAGATTTCATTCAAGATTAATAATACTGTTTTACTGTATTTTAGATTAAATCAATGCAGCATTGGAGCGCATCTTATATAGCTTCTTATTTAAAACATATTAAAAAAAGCTTTTTTTGCGGTTTTTAATTTAGATTACTCATTTTAGGTCATGTATACTTGACTACCCAATTACTTTTTAAACTTTAGACTTTTGACATAACTCGTTTGTCACTTTGATTTAAATAGGATAGTATTGTCCCATGTTTATATAAAATACAGTCAGAGAGTGAGAAAATTCACTCCATTCTTTGTTATCAACATGAAATGCATTACATTTTACATTAGTCAGGTTTTCCCAGACTGGGGTTCATAAGTTTAATGGAATCATTAAAAAATTAAAATAGATAATTTTAAAATAAAAACAAACCAAATAAAACAATTACTAAAAAATAGCGACATCTGATCATCTTGTGTGTTGAGTGAAATCATAGATGTGTATGATTTTACTCAACATACAAGATGATCAGTTAACTTGTCTCCATCTACTGGCGTATCAAGGTAACTGGCAGTAAATGCAACAGAATCACCGTCACACTGTCCATGAGGTTTACATGCAAAATTTGGAACAACGGAGCTTGTGACCCACCTTCCATGTTCTCCAGCCTGCTGCAGGACTTCCTCTGCTAACCGTGTGGCCGTGTCCTCGCTGTACCAGAACTGACTCATGCGCTGATCACAAACACATGAGCTCAATAAGCACTTAGCGTATATAGAACGATATAACGTATAACAAGCAATGTATCATTACTCAAGTAAAAGCACTTCTACTACAGTTAGCACTGTACCCAGTCTTCCTCCACAGCACCGACACAGAACGTGTCTGTCTGGGTCGAGTCCAGTCCGGGTCCCGTCCTTCCACTCTCGGCGTAAAACTCCTGCAACGCTGCAAGTGTCGCCGCGGAGAGCTGAGGCACATCATCTTCACTGTCACTCATTGCAACAGACCCTTCTTCTAACAAAATGACACGGGAACTAACGTTAAGGTGAAGCTGGAGTCTGGAGAAACATTCAGTGCAAGTGCAACGCTAACATTATTTGTATTATTTATGCTAACAGTTTTAACGAACTGTCGCAAACGATATTTGATATAGAAGTAACTTTGATTTTAACCAGACTTTAAGCTTACTTTACTAAGGAACGACGTCGTTGTAATGTATTTGAAGCAGTTACTTACACACGGCACGGAAAACAGCATCACACGTGTTTGCACTAGTCTACGGTGGCCGAGCAAGTACAATCGCGCTACAGCGAAACATGTACACATGCCCACATTCTCAAAGCAGACTACACATTCACAGAAAATGTAAACAAAGCAAGCTGACTCACTTTTTATAACAAGTTTATATACACTTTACAGATCATTTCAGGCATTCCGAAATAACAATTAGTGCTTTGAACAATGGAAATAAGGACCATCAAACACCCTGAATAAAACAGCTGGCATCCCTCATCATTTTTGGTATTTTATTGCTACAGCAACATTGACTGTTCCACAATTCTGAGTATGTGTATCTGCTAGTGTAAGTGGAACACTGTTGAAGTTTATTGTAGAAAATCAAAACCTTCATGTCAACGTCAGGTGACCATGTGAAAAATGTCCATAATTGTTCCGACATGAGTTTGTTGAAAAACACTTTCTGTGATACTGCTGTGATCAGGGTGAAACAAAGGCAAAAAGTAAAACTACAATCAATCAAATCAATCAATCAAAATGAAAACTCCAAACTTTTCATCCTCCTTTTCATTCAGCTGAAGTTGTAATAAAAAAAGTCAAAGTTCTTTTAACTATAATCTTATAAAAACTTTTCAGTCCTTTTAAACCCTTTCATTTTTTGTCTTTTTTCAAAAATATATATACACCCTTAAACACAAAAGTGATTTGGTTTTCCAAAAGGGCCTTCCTGCATTCAAAGTTTCATTGGGAAAGGCTTTTTCATTGTCATGGCAAACACCGCTCACAATCCCAAGTACCGTGAGTGCAGGACCACACGGCTCTATTGTCACTGTAGACACAGCTGGATCTGAGCTGTGAGAAACCAAATACAAAGGCACTCAAGGAGAAGCATCTGCAGAAGACAGCGTGTGTGTGTAAAGGGGATGACGGGATCAGTTTTCAGAAAGATTACCCCGCTGCACTTCATAAATGTTCATGTGAGGACCTCTCAGTGGCAAAGTAAACAACGATCAGATCAGACCGAGATGATCATGGCCCACTGGCCGCCCCCTCTCGGCCTTCGCCTGCCTCTCTCCTCTCTCTGGAGGCATGTGTCTGAAGGCCCATAGGCGTCTCAGCCTGTGCTGCGCTGAGCATCTCCATGGTTTGGCATGGTGAAAGGCTTCTCTGAGTGGTAGAGGGGGTGGAGAGGGGAAGCTGCTGTGGACAGTCGCAGGAGGAAGTGGTTTATTTGACACACAGAAGCCCTCCCACATTGGCAACAAACTCCTCCAGGCTCTTGAGGAAGGCCACCTTCTGTTTGCGGTCCATGGTTGGAGGCGTGCTGCTGGCAGTGAGGTTGTTGAACGCGTCCGCCAGCCGCTGGTAGATCACGGCATCCCTCTGATTGGAGAGCAGCGTCTCCACCAGCTCTGAGTACTCCGCCTAAGTCAAACACCATCACATCAGTATTTCACGAGATCAAGCGGTTCTTTGTTAAAACCCACTCAGAATATTATAAAATGTACTTCCAGATCAGATTTATGTTTTGCAGCTGATGTTATTGAGTTAAACAATGCAGTGTACCTGGTGAAGGCACACTAGTGTATAAAGCGCTTCTCCAGCTGCTACTGTCATCTCAGTGTTGTGCTTCTGGAGCACAAGCATGTCAAACACCAGCTATGGGGGGGAAGAGAGAGTGTGAGTGCTCATTATTAATTCACATATTTTATACATGTGTATTAACCTCAGACAATTACAGATTAGAATGAAGGTTAGTGACCTATTGGATTTAGAAAATATTGCGTAAAATGTGTTCACTTCAGTTAAATGTTCTCTTTTTGCTGTTAGAAGTATTCTACAGTTTAAATATTTGGGGTCAGTGAGATAAAAGAAAAGAAAAGAAATGAATACGCAAGAATGCGTTAAATTAATCAGAGGGGATAAAGACATCAACAAAAGGTTTCAGTTTCAAATAAATTTTGTTCTTTGGATAAACTTCCGTTTCATTTCAAGAATCCTGCAAAAAATATTATCACACTACTTTCTAGAAAAATATCAAGTACAATGCTTTGCCAAATTGATAAATGTTTCTTGAGCATCAAAATCAGCACATTAGAATAATTTTGGAAAGATCATGTGACTGAAGACTGGAATAATGATTGTGTTTTAACATCACAGGAATAAATTACATTTTAAAATCTTAATAATATTTCACAATATTATTTTTTTACTGCCTGTTTTAATCAAATAAATTAAGTGTTGGTGAGCAGAGAGAAAAAAAAAATCGTACACTCCAAACTTTTGAACAATAGCATTAAATTAGACAGTTTTTTTTTAAGACATAGCCTGCTATAAACCAATTGACTCACTTTAAGGAAATGTCGTGTGGCAATAAATAGGGGTGTGTCCTTTTCCTGTGTCTTGGCACACTGCTCAGCCAATGGGGACAGAGCCTCAAGACACAGCTGACTGATCTCTGAGCTCATCCTGCAGTGTGTGTTAAGGAAAAACACCAGACTATAGACACCATGATTCAACAAAAACCCTCAGTGAAATCCAACACAATATGCTTAGCAAGTACATACTTCATTAAATAACAAGAAAACATAAGTATAAACAGACTTTTTTTAAGCATACACAAAAACAGCAAGGATACGAGGTCATGCCCAGCTCCAGTGAGCACATTAGACTTTTGAAGAGTTCCTCAGGCAACTGAGGAATCTTCTCTGGGAAAATCTCACAGATGAAGGTGATGAGCTTATAATACTGGTTACACAGAGAGGGGAACTGGGTAGAGGACACAAATGGAGAGAGTATTTCAGAACAGCACTGCACCTTTTACTTCAAACATCTGTGTTTGTAATGAACATCTGAATATTTTTCAAAATACAGGTTGAAAGTCGTTACCTTAAGCAAGTCCTGAGACATGAGGGGCAGCACAATATTCACCCCATACAGCACCACATCAGCAGCAGATACGGCCCGACCAGCACCGGAACTCTGCTCCTGCCCACGAAACACCTCATCTGCACACATAACACAATTACTCTTCATCTCACACACAGTGGCTCACGAGGTACAACGTGAACAATGTTAATCGTGAATGAGCGCTCGTACCGGTGTCGCTAAAGTCAATGAACTCTTTGGACAGCAGGTTGGTGAGGAGCTCCATGATGAGCAGAAGGTCCTGGTACTGATCCTCCTCTCCAGCCACATCTAGTCTCTTGCGCCCCAGATTGTTCTTAGAGTAAACCTGGAGCAAGGTCAAGCACACCTCGTACAGTTTCATAGACTTAGTCTGTGGAGAAAGAGATGGGGTGAGCTCAAAAATCATAAAAATACCTTTAGGATGTATATACATAGTATATAAGGTAAGGCAAATAGTGCATGTGGAAGAATATATCCAAAATGTGAAATATGTGGTCACATCAGAATCAATGCAAGCGTGAATGTCTCACCTCCCCCAAGTAGCAGATTTGTTTGTGAGCCACTTCCACAAACACCTCTATGATGAGGTTGACCGTTTCCGGTGAGTTTCTGTAGACTTCCATGAGGCCGATGCAGCTGGACAGGAAGTCCATGAGGAAGCTGAAGAGAGATGAGACGTTGTCGATCTGCGTTGCTTCAGCTATGCCACACAGAGCTTCCAGAGTGGCCACAATCTCCTGCTTTACAGCCTCCTCTTGACAGATCTGAGCAAAGTTCTCCTGGTTAATGAGGTTTAGGAAGCGCTGCTGAAGTGGATGCAGTACCTGCAGTGCAGAAACAGAGAGTAATGAGGCAACATTTCATAAACTCCTGCTTTATCTTGTGCTCTCATCAGCAATAATGCTTGGGCTTCCTTCAAAACATTTCTCTAGAATCATTTTTTTTCCTGACCTCAGCCCAGTATTGCTGTTTGGTATCAGAATCCATGTGAGCAAAGCCGCCCAGGACCAGAGCCTTCATCAGAGTCCGCTGGACTGAGCTGGACAGCATATGTAAGGGAGGACTGCGACTGGCAAACTGCTTAGCCAAGTTCCACCAGTTCTCACACTGCACAACAATGTTCGCCCTGAAACGTGAAAGAGGAAAATCTCACAGATAAACAGATATACAAGACAAACTTATATATCATGTGAACAGATTTTATTGAACAGCTTAAGGGATAGTTCACCCAGAAATCATGAATTACAGACCTGTATGACATTCAAATGTGTTGAATTGATATTATTGATGACATGTACAAGACATGCCAAGTTCGAATATTCTCATACACTAGCGTTCAAAAGTTTTGGCTAAGTAAAATACATCTTTGCAGCAGGGATGCATTAAATTGATCAGAATTGACAGTAAATGTATAACTTTACAAGAACGTTATTTATTTAAATCCTGTAATAAATGTATCTTCCACAAAAATATCAAGCAGCACAACTGTTTTCAACATTTATAATAGGAAATGTTTTTGAGGAGCATATCAACAGCATATCGTGATTAAATAATGACCCAATTTTTGGGTGAACTATCCCTTTACAGTCTCTTGTTAATGGGTTTAGAATGACTAGAGTGTGAAACTATTCCTTCAATGTAATTGCTTAAAAAGATTTGCAATGATACACAGTGCAATTTATAGTTAATTTAATTTACATTTATTCATGTATTATTGACTTTCAGATGCAATGCCATAATTCCACCAGCAGGTGGGGCTCATTAAAATCAATTGGTCTCGTCTCAACTGAAAGTATATGAAGACATCAGCACAAACCACTGGGTCCCTTGAGCCTGTCAGTGAGCAGCTGTCCTGCAGGGCGCTTAGCTAATTAGACACATATTTAGCTCTCATACACATTACTCCAGCAGGCAGACACAAACCTCTCTCTCTTCTCAACCAGAGTCACTAGCAGCTCCACAGTGTCATTAGCAAGCTCAGGCTCAGAGCTCCACACTGACAGATTATTGATCACTTTCTCCAAAAGATATCCCACAATCCACTGCGCCCCCTCAGTATCTGCTCCAAACGCTGTGCTGAGGGGCATACTGATCTAAAGAAGAGAAGACAAAAGACAAACACACAGAAGAAGAGTCAGAAGAGATAAAGTGTCACACAAAAATGTCTAGGTTGTGTTCCAGGAATCTGTCTGATTTCTTAACAGACCCAAACAGGGATCCCAAAAGGCTTTTTTTCAGACATCGTGCCTGCTGTTTCCACACATCAGTCAACCTCATTTTGGCAACTCACTTGGCCATAGAGTTTCTCGTCCACCAGCAGGTACGTCTTGGCCCAGCGCCGAAGAAACCAGACAATGTCTTTGCCCATCTGAGGACTCAGGAGCCCAGTCAGACTCGCTCGCGTAGCCCGAGATTCCACCTCTGATGTTCTTAGCACCGCCGATAACAACCTGTGACAGAGAGATCGAGAAATGGAAGTGTAAATGTAGCTAAATATACGAGTCAACTGCCAGCAGAACAACCTGAAATAGAATGACAATCTGTTCTTTGCAGGAATATGAAGGGAGAAGAAAAAACAAGTGTGAGAAATGGCAGAGGGGTTGGAAAGGAGTTCATGGCAGTTCTGTCTAGATGCTTCGAGACTCAACAAAGGCCCACAATAACAAACGGTATCATTCCTTCACACCTCCACTGGTAAAAAAAGAGGACACAAGAAAGGGATTATAGCAGCTTACTGTCCTGGAAGACAGATATCCCACGCTCCCCGTGAAGTGCAGCACCATTAAATGTTTCACATTGTTTGTGAAGATAAAACCCCACTGACATTTCAGAGCTGCGGGGTTGGTGCCTGTTATTGGGAAACACAATCCCTTGGCCCACTGTCTTTCCAAATCCTCTACAGTCTGCTTGCTTTCACCCACCCATCACCAGCCTACGGTCTCTCCAAATCCTTTGACCTCCACATCGCCCCCCATTCAAATTCTCCATCCCTCCCCTGCCCATCAACTCTGCGCCCTTCCAATCTTTCAATCCTCACCTCTATCCCATTCCACAATTTTGGAATAACTCCATCCATTAAGACCAAATCAGATTACAGGCAGATTTTTACTGACAATGCCACTAGGTCTATATGAGACCCTACCAGTAACCACATAAACAGCTTCTACATCATTAAAATTACACTATTCATTAAATTCACAGTCTGTACCCCATTCCAATCAGATTAGAATCAGATCAAATATCTACTTGGAAATGCCAGGAGAAAAAACCCTGTGTGTGCTTAAGCAGAACATGCCTCTTGATCCTTCCCCATTCAAATTGTTTTTAGTAAAATAAAAAAATACTTGTTAATTATTATAATACTAATACGACTACTACTAATAATAATTATTATTAGGCTAAGTTTAACCTAAGCATTTAACAGCCTTTAATACAACAACGGTGCACATGGACCTTGAAGGAAAAAAAAAAATATCAACAAGGAAATAGCTTCTGAACACACGCACGACACCGGGTCCCTAGCTCTCCCCTATGACCCTGGGCTTTGAGTGGCACCTGGCCTGGCTCTAATTGAATAATGTGTGGGGAGTGGTGTTGCAGGATTGGCGGGCACCGGTGCCGGGGCCACTAGAGGGCTGCTGTTCGCGTGGCAGGCCTCACTGGGCACGTGCCAGGGCATTCCCCGCTGGACAAACGAACTGCAGATCAAACGTCCTGTGCTACACCACGCCTGCTCACTCCAGCAGCATTTCCGAGTAATAAACTTTAAACATGAGGAGGCTTAAATCACCAAGTCATTGTTACTGTAGACAGCAAAATTAGCCAAACAGCTGGCTGTTTAATATGTTTGCTTGTTTATGCTTGTTTTTTATTCTCACCAAGGCTGTAATTATTTGATCAAAAATAAATAATGGGCAGTAAATAATGGCCCAAATGAGCGCAAACCTCAGTAAATCACCTTGCATACTTCATTCAAATACTCTCCTCCCCTAAATTTTGTGTACGAATGGGAAACTGCATATGCAATAATGTCAGCCGCAAAAACAACCTTTCCCATGACTTGAGCGCAATTTTTTTACAGCATGTCTTCAGTAAGTCCTGACAGTATTTTTTAACGCCAAAAGAGCATTAAGCTGGCACAAGCTGTTAGTAAATCTGGCCCCTAACCTATTATGAATCTCTGTGGCAAATGTATAAAAGAGAATGTTGTGCAAAATAGATGGGTGTAACAAAGAGGAGGAAAAAACTGACAGTGTAGTGTATTATTATACCTCATCTACTAGAAACAATTATGACAAGTATCTATATTAAGAGGCAAAGCACTCTACAAACCTACTGTACATTCATCTTCCTAAAAAATAATACATTTGGCACACTTACAGGGTACATTATGAAAAGTAATTTGATCAAATATGGGGTCAGTCCCTCTAAAGCCACCATCAAATTTCACATCCATTTTCGCTAATAACTTTTGAACTTAATGTAGAAAGTTGATTCAAGTTTAACATGTGGTGATCAGTGATTTCCTACCCAACTAGATTTTCGAAAAAAATAAAAATAAAAAATACTGTCAACCAACTCCTACAACATAAATTTGGCAAATACCATCTTTATGGTTGTAAGTAAATTAAAAACTTTTTGATCAATCAAACCACATGAGGATGCCATACAAGAGAGGGTGTATCTTAGTACAATGCAGTGCACAGAATCAGCTTGAAAGAATTAAAAATAAGAACAAAAAGGAAACCACCTGAATAATATTGCTTGAAAAATTGGAATGAAAGGAAATCATAGCATGATTATTAACAAACCTGAACCTTCTCTATAGAGTAATGACACATTGGCTCATGTTTACTGTGAGGACTCTTTACCTGATAACAGAGTCTGTCCTGTTGCATCCTGGAATGGAGGTGGCCTTCTCACCAGGAGAGCCGAGGAGCTGCAGTGTAGTGTTGATATCAACCTCAGTCGAGTGTTTGATAGAGTACTCCATCACTTCTGAAGGTATCATTGGTGTCTCACCCTGAGGGTCATCAGCCAAGAGGTAGCCTGTTAAAACACCATAAGACTTCAGAACAACTACAAAAAGCAAAAAATAATGTGCAGTTGTGTATGAATGAACACTGAGGTTTAACTTGACACAATAAAATTACCTGATTGAATGGAAACCTTTATAGACATATGAGGTTAAACATGCTACTCACATTTGTGAGTGAAAACGAGGGAGAAACAATTATGACAGAATGTTATTTTTTTGGGTGAACTCATTCCCTTTGAGGATGACACAGACCTGACACTAATATGAGCCAATGAATGTCTTCGTAAAGGTCATCTAGAACTTTCCGGTCCACTGTGCCTGGGTCTGCAGTTGCCATGAGGTGCTGTTGGTGTCTCTGGAGCTGCCCGTGAAGCCGTGTGACTCTGTCCTCCAGCAAACTGAAGACAGATGGGAAATGTAAGGCTCATAGTGGTTGTTTATTACAACAGTTTCTCTAAATAGGAGTGTGTTTCTGTACCCTGTGAGAAGAGGTATACAGTGGTCTGCAGCGATGCGGCCCAACATGCCGATACTGGCCAGCTGATCTGAGAACAGCTCTCTGTCGTCCTCCTGTAGCTCATTTATTTCTTCCTCTTCATGAGAAGCGACACCATTTGCAGTCTAAAAAGACAAAGCGTATGACTAAAACCATGTGCGGGAGCGGCTGTGTTTCCCTCAAAGAATCCCCTGGCAGAGAGAGATTCTTTGAAGGAAATCAGTTTTAGACATGTGTTGCGTTTCAAACTTTTCCATTTGAATTAAGATGAAAAGCAAACCACAATGTCAACAACAACAAAAATTTCTTAGAAAAGTAACAAATTACCAATAAATTGGTAAGCAAAACACATTTTGGCAATGTTAACAACAGATGAGATTTAACATGGTGAGAAAGCAGTGTTTGGATGTGAAGGTGAATAAAAGCAGCTATTCTGACCAGGTTTCTTGTGCCGTCGGGAGCTGCGAGGTGACACTGGATGTAGGAGTTGAAGACCTGTACAGCGGGCTGGACGAAGCAGCCCCGGGGGAAGTGCTCATCCTCCTGTACTAACGTCAGCCAGGACTCCAGCAGCTTATCATACGCCTCCATGTACACCATGTCATCCTTATCCAGCTTGAGACAAAGAAACGGATGTGATTTTAATCATGTCACATGACATGACACATCCCTATGATATATTCCAAGAATATTTCTCAGATAAAAATATTGAATCCAAATTTTTAATGTGTATATTTTGTTACCCTGATGTTAAAAAGCTTAAATATACATATTATATTTAATAGTACCTACTATATACATTATAATAATTACATACATTTTTGTTTGATTCATGACCATTTACAGAACGATTTTTTTAAATACTAATATATGCTACTGTTTAAAAGGTTGGGGTCAGGTAAGCTTTTTCAACACTATTATAAATATTAAGCAGCACAACTGTTTTCAACTGATAACAGTTATTTAAAATTGTAATATTTCACAATATTAGTGTTTTGCTGTATTTGTAAATCAAACAAATGCAGCCTTGAGGAGCATAAGAGATTTAAAATTATTAAAAAAAAAAAATCTTCCAACCCAAACTTAATAAATCGTACAAAAAAAAAAAAACAACCAACCACAAACTATTAAAAACATGTGAAACTAAAGTGTCCAGCCCTAAAATACGGGTGTAAAAAGTACACTCTGGTTAAATAGTTTTATTTTTCCTTTAAATACAATAAAAAGCCTGCTGCAACAGAGCAGCTCTCTATATAAAAAAGATTAATGAGTTTGACATTCACAGACCTCAGCTACTCTCTAAAGTGTGATTGCACTCTTTTTGTGACACAAAAGCAGTACTCACCACCTCCTCAAGGGCGGCACTGCGACCAAAGGAACATGTGAGCAGAGTGAGACAGTTAATGAAAGAGGCGAAGAGTTCGTTTGGGAGCGCTGTCAGAACGCTTCGGGGAAATGTGCTGATAAGGTTACTGATGATGCTGGAGATACCCACGGCCTCTGAATCTTCAATCTCAATCCTGTCAGAGGGTGAAAAAGACAGAACAATAATGTACTTACAGTGGCAATCCTGTCCCTTAAAGGGTCCTCCCACAACCTGGAAGTGTATCTGGATGTGTAAGACAGAGCATGAGCATGCAGTGGTCCAGTGTAATCTGCAGATTTTCAGTTTCATGACTGGTGTTTGAGTTTCACTGAAAATCTTTGTCTATACGCACAAATACCTCAGCTGCTATGAAGGGAGACTTGTGATTTCAACCACAACATCGACCTGCCGTTGTGCTGGCACACTACATGGATTCTGGGAACACAAGGGTTTTTTCCCTCAGAAAGAGCAGTCGAGGTCTGCCTTTCTTTACGCTCCCAACTGCGGCTCTAACCCATATCAGATGGATTTAAATTGTAAGCAGAAAAGTTCAATCACGGCAGATTGGCGGACCTGCCGCATGGTTTTCCGATGATGCAACTGGAAAAATGCTCCAGGAATAGGTGATTACAGAATGGCAAAGACAGAGAGAGGGAGGAGTGGGGAGAAAGAGACCCCGACTCACTACGCCTACTTGTTCTCAAATTCCAAACAGCAGAGTATGAGAGAATGTGTGTGTTATTTAAAGCTGCGGAGACATCAATCCATCTTTATAGACATTAGAGAATTTACAATGTGGGTACTTGCAGAACTATGCCAACAGTGTCAAAACTTAACTAATTTATAATTCTGAGCCCCAGAAAGGACTTGCATTATGAGTGCAAATTTTCTCCATTTAAGTTTCTAGCATAAACTAATCAAGTAAATGAATAAATAAATTAATTAATTAAATTTCATTCTATGAACATGAATGGAGAAAAGTAGTAGTAATATTTTTATTTATTTAACCAAGCACTTCAGGGGCATTTTTGCTCCCAGACTCTAATTATATGGGTTAGTAGTTTTCATTTTCTAACCCTGCACTTTGGTAGAATCTCCCTGTCAAGAACACGCCTGGGTCATATCCTCAAATCAAAAGAATGAAATTAATTACATTTTCCATAAAATAATTAATCCTATATTTTTAATGTCATTAAAGCTGAAGTCCGGCCTTTTTCCTCTGTCGCCATCTCTGTTCGAAATCTGCAATTGCAGTCATTTGCGGAATGATCAACTTTGCGCAAATTGTACTTCAAAACCCTCGACGTGGCACAGCGCAGATGAAGACTAAGTTTAAGGACAGTGTGAGGCTGTCGTCGATGTGGATACTGCTGAACATTAATGGCGCAAATACATGCTCGAATCTCCTGTGGAAATCCACCAGTTCCACTGGAATTAAAAACATTATTACAAACTCAACACTTTGAATCGAGCTAAGGCAAGCAGACAGTTTTGAACACTGGCTGGTTATGTATTTTATAAAATATGTATTTTGGATCATTTTTAACTCAAAAAAAGGTATGGACTGCAGCTTGTTTTGCATTGCTGTACATTTTTTTTAATCAATGGTCTTAAAATAACAACACACAATATAAATTATTTTATGGATTAAAATGATTGTGGGATGAAATGTGACCTAGGCGTGTTTTCATATGTACATTAGACAACTAGCATGCAGTGATCATACAATTCAAAAAAATACATTTGTGAATAGGAAGCACATCAAGCACACAGTGCAGCACATGACTTAAGGTCTCAGAGAAACGCACCCATTGATCATGTTGAGCAATCCCTCTACCAGGTGGGCCAGGTAGGTCACCTGAGCGTTCTCATCGGGGAAGATGGGGCCATGCATGGAGGCCAGCTGGGCCAGGCACTGAAGGGAATCCTGCGCCATGTCCGAGTCCTCTCTGATCTTCCTGTGCACCTACAAGACAGAGAAAACAAGACAGACAAGCTGAAACAAGTGCCATTTCATGACTCATTATGCTGACGTGAACCAATCCTATTTTCAAAATTGCCATAAAAGGAGCATGTCTGGTAGTGGTATCGGATCATCTCTTCATCTTTTTAAAACTGAATTTCCAATGAACTCGGAGAGTACATTGCAATGTCTTCATTGACTAACTGATAGAGACCACACAAAAATCAAGACATCCAACCAAGGACCAAACGATAAACTTTCAAAACCGACATCCATGCAGCTCACCAACAGACTGAAACGCTTCTCCTCAGGACACATGATATATCATATCATAATGAGCGTATAAAAGAGAATAGAAGCAGTGGAGGTTGGAGAGAATGCATAAGTGACTGTAGGTATATTCTAGTGTTGAAACCAGACAGGCCCCCTCAAAGAGTCCAAGAGGAACTGCAGACCGGCCCATGGGCAGCTGACAAAACACACGGGCTGGGGAGCTCACACAGTCTCTCTGAATCACAGAGAAAAGCCTCTCTCATTGACATATAAAAACATACTTTGGCTCTCTCTCTCTCCTTTTTCTTCTGCTCTCTCTTATGCACAGATACACAGGTCTGTCTTTGATTTCTCATCTCACGCAAGTCTCTGAAACCTTCTGCTCAGTGGAATAATCAACGGAGGAAAATTGTGGAATAGCCCTCACCTTCGCCAACGGCAAAACTATAGCTTCTTGCCCACGGAACAAAACACCTGGCCGCCTCAACCCAAGCCAATCAATCAGATCGGCTTCTCAAACACCAATCCAGTCCGACGGGTTCACGAGGACGAGCGGCATAAAGTGCGAGCTACATGGTCAAAGAGACAGCTAACGTTTCTGAGCGGACTGACTCAAGTCTCCAGCACATATGGTTGTTTGGCACACTCCTTTGCTCTTTTTCTTTCCCAAATCCCTGGAATCTTACTCTCGCTCGTCTGTTCACCAGACGTTCTGGTGGAGATGCTGTGCGAAGAGGTGCACAGAGTCGGATGGAGCCCTCTGAATGATCTGGAAGAATGTGGATGAACCTAAAGTGGCATTTCCTCAACACATACCACCTCCTACAGATACACGGATGAACATCAGCCACTGGGCAAAGTGCTAACGCTAACACACCATAGCACAGCCCTGTCTGCTAGAGCGGTGTGAAATCATCCTCTGAGCTGAAGAAGAGAGGGAGGGAGGAAGAGAGTGAGAAAGAGAGAGAGAGAGAGAGAGAGAGAGAGAGAGAGGAGGGGAGTGGGGGCAGATGACAGAGAGAACTGGATAGGGAAAGAGGGAATGAGAGAAGAAAGAAAAGAGTACAAGGCCAATGCTTTGCGAGCAGCATGCTCTGTAAAAACAGCTGCACTAAAGAACATCCACGCCATGTAAACTATGCCAATCGCCTTGAGTCAGACTATAGTTAGAGTCTGGCAGGGGGCGTCTAAATCAAAACAAGACAAGGTAGCTCTCCAAAATGAATGCGAGAGTGAAAAGAGGCAGGCAGACCTATTAATAGAGAAAAGACAAAGCCTTGTGTCTGTCCACGGGGAGGATTAGACCTTCTCCTGCTTTCTATTCTCACTGCTCACTTCTCCAGCTGCATTCAGCGTGTTCAGATCCTGTTACAAAATCAGAGGCTACAATCAATCACCTTACGACAGCGTTATACTCAAAGTGCCATAACAAGCCCTGATTGTGTTTATACCATAAACAAACCACGCACATGCTCTGAGTCAGAATCTGATCTCAGCTTCTAAAACTCTTTGCCTAGCGCTAACCATGTGGGTGAATCTCATGAAACTTGTCAAGAATAAAATGTGCGGCCCAAAATAAACTATAAAAGAATGTATACTAAATAAATAAGTATAGAAATCAAAATACAATAAATGCCAAGAAACTGATATTTAATTGTTTTAATTGACATTCTCGAATGAATAAATGGTCTCATTCTCATTGCTGAAATACAAATTTATTAAATTAAACAAAAAAATCTTTATGAAATCATTTTTGAAATACAGTATTTACAATAAAAATACTATATTGCATCTAAAAAAATGAATTTATAAAACAAATTATTTATAATATATAAATAATTCTTTAAACGTGCATTTTATAAATACTATAATGAGAATAAATACTGAGAATAACAGGAATTATTCTAAAAAAAAATATCTGCACTGTAATGAGAATTTTGGGGAAATGTGAAATCTTAAGAGTCCAACATTATGCCTAATTTTTTGGTATTTGCTTCTTTTTTTCAAAAATGTGACAGACACGGTTTCTTAGTTTCACCCATTTTATGGACGCATAAAAATGTGACTGTTTGTTACTAAATGAGTGAGTGCATGTGAAGACGGGGTGTAAGAACAAACCTAAACTAAAACCACAAACAAAAACACCCTTCAGTCGGTTTGGCTGGTAGGAAAATGTTAGCGCAGCTATGGTTTTATTAGGTGCAAAGAGAAAATGAGATTTATTTTAAGTTATGTTTCATTTTCTCTGCTCAGCAAGTTTTCAAACTTCTGAGACCCAATCAAAGAGGCAGAATAAGAGACCCTTCCTAGGACCACCTGAGGGAGGATTTGAGGCTGTTAACAGGGGCTTTGAATCCTGGGTTTAGAGTCTAATCCTGCAGCTCATCTCTGGTCACCTCTGACCCCAGCAGCGCGTGTCTGGACGCCCCCTCGTCTGTTCAGGGCACAGCTGAGAAGTGAGGACCAACAGCTGACGGGCCAGCATACACACATAGACACCGCTGACAGGCCGACACACGCGCCCTCCCCTTCAATAATTCACCCTTACGCACAGAGATCCCCCTGCATGGGCGTAGAAAAACAACAAGCGCACCACACACAGCTACAAGGAGACTCGTAAAGACACACAGAGGGTGTGACAGCTGACCACTCTTCATCCTTTAACAAAAACATTCCCCCACTCACTGTAAATACCACTAAATATCACATGGCCCAAACAACACCCCAAGAGACCAGCACAAAACCACTGAACATCATGCTCAGCGCCAAACTCATCCAATACCAAATTTATTTTACGTTCTATAAGAGTCACGGTCTAAACACCAATTCAAGTGTTCTGAAAATGTTCGAATCTGGTTTGCAATTGTTCCTGGTCTTGTTCACCTCTCTATCTTCACCTATTCTGTATTGTACCATCAATAGAAGTGTCAAGTCGCCACTATCTACACTACCATTCAAAGTTTTGGTATTGTTAAAATTTGTAGTGTAGTTTTTAAAAGAAGTCTCTTAAGCTCACCAAGGCAGCATTAAAATTACTTTTAATTTAAAATCTGAATTTTTTATTTTAATATTTTGAAATTGTGATGGCAAAGCTTACTTTTCAGCATCATTACTCCAATCCTCAGGGTCACATGATTCTTCAGAAATCATTCTAATATGCCGATTTGATGCTCAATAAACATTTATTATTGTTATTATTATCAATGTTGAAAACAGTCGAGCTGCTTAATATTATTGAAAAAAACTTTAATAAAAAATTTTCAGGATTTGTTGAAAGTTCAAAAGAACAGCTTTCTTTTGTAACATTATGAATGTCTTTCTTTATTTTTACTTCGAGTATTTACTAAATTGGATGTTTTCATATTTTACAACACAGACAATTGAAAATGGCATGTTGACAACAGTAACATACTTTAATGTAAGTTAAATATAAATAAAAATGGGTAGAATACTGATCCACTTTCCTTGGTTCTAGTTAACAGTGTATTTATCCTGTATCCATCTAAGAAACCACATGTAAAAAGGAAATAAAAAGAAATGTAATGCGCAAATAAATGTAATACACTATAGGATCCAACATGCATGTGAAAAATCAAGCATATATATCTGGTATTTCAGTACGCTTCAAACCCATAACACCATATGCCATCAAAGACAAATGATACAATTATGTTTGAACAGCCCTTGACCTCCAGGTCAACAGAATGACCCTTGTTAAGACGGTGCAGTTTGTCACCAGTTCACAGATTGCAGCCTCTTCTCAGAAAAGGCGTGAATGATGGAGCAGCATATTGGCACCTTGTATACTCATTCCTGAGCAGCAGAGTGAAGGAAAGTAACATCTAATAGTGCTGTAAAAACCACCCAAGACTGATGGTGGAAAGTAGAGCATTAGTTGGCAGCAGATGCCTCAGGGAAACCGTGCAATGGTAATGGAGTAAGAGCGGAACGCTATTTGGCATGTGCATCACTGATGCCGAGGGTAACCTGACTGAATTGTTCCACACATCATGACCGGAGTCTCACAGGCAAGATGTGAGATGTAATGACCCATTAGACTGAATTTATAATGACTTGAAGGTGTACCGTGCAGAATGCATGCATGACACATGATCTTCTGGAGATAATAGTCTATGCTGCTTTAATATAGTGCACAAAGAAAGGAATTATTTCATTCAGCAGATCAAATATGCAAATAAAATGGTTAATAGGGGAATCAAACAATATTAACAAGGAAAAAAAAAACATTCACTGCTCTTGACTGGTAATGTTAATCAGCCATCTAAAACTGAACAGTAACATCAAAAAGAAACTATGGATGATGGTATAAGATAAATATTGGCCATAACAGATTTGCTACTAAATACAATTATAGCAGCACTGGATCAGTATTCTTGCATATCTAAATAACATTTTGAGTGGAGAAAAAAATTATTACCTTATTAAGTCACATTTTTTCCTTGTAATGGTGTCATCATTGCCATGAGCAACTCACACAAACATAATAGTTGGAAAATGGTTTGCCCTGGGACAGTTGTGTCACCCAGAGATTCAGTTTCAGATGAAGAGCGCAAATTCACATATACACAAGTGCAGAAAGTCCTCATAAATACTGTACCATACATCCTACCATTTAAAAGTTTGGAGGCAATAAAGGCTTTAATTTTAAATAAATTTACACTTATTAAGCATGCATTAAATTGATCAACAGTGACAGAAAATATGCTAATGTTAAAAAAATGTATATTTCAATAAATGCTGTTCTTTTGGACTTTCTAATCAAAGAATCCTTAAAAAAAATAATTTTATCGTGGTTTCCACACATATAGCTTGACAATTGTCACTTCGAATTGTGATATTATAATCACATTTTTTGTTTTTGGTGAGCATAGCAGACTTTAAAAACATTAAAAGATCTTACTAAGCCAAAACTTTTGAGAAAGACAG
>JAOTRC010000043.1:19015023-19033102 GCA_027497675.1 Cyprinella lutrensis
ATTATATCGTTTTGCAATCTTAATTACGTTATATGAAAATATGTGCTATAAACAAACAGATATTATATAGTGATGGAATGAGGAAGATGAGAAAGAACTGATCAGGTCAGAACAAAAAGTCATGACTTTAGTTAATCGCAAAAAGTCATACAGTTCTCCTCACCGCATTACCCTCCGAAATCGAAATTCACCCACCTATCATTGAAATTCACCGCCGCTTAAAGTTTCGGGGAGAATGCTCAGGAACTGGCACATTGTGTAGGTTGAGGATTTCTAAAGGTTCCGCTGTCATACATATGTGCATTGAGACATGCTAAGAAGAAATGATATTTATTTTCATAGTATCATTACAAAACACATTTCTACAGACAATCGCACACCATGTTTGGAAAGGTCAAGAGTAAAATCCTCATCAAGTAAAACACCTAAAAGTCTTGCATATTCATAGCTACATTTAATTGAAATGTCACTGATGTTGACCCCGGGACCCCCAATGGATTCAAGGTGACTGTGTACTTTTCACAATTTGGAAGTATATCGTAGAAATAAAATCTGGATATTGAAACACAACTCATTCAAAATAATTAGACTCTCGTCAACATCCACATCCTGCAAGAGTCGTTCCGGAAGCCAGGTACAAAGTGGTTTGGAGATAAAGATCAGAAACTCAAATAGAAAATTATATTGATGCATATCATGAAACCAAAAAACAAACACAAATGAGCTGAGACATCCTCTTTCAGAGTAATTTGACTGTAGATACATGTGTCTGGCTTGTAACCGGTGCACTAAACCACAAACTATTGTCGGTGACTTGTGATCAAGATAAAGACAAGTTAGACTCATTTATTTGTTGCTAGGGTGTTACTAAGCAATTTAGGGCTTTCTAGTTGGTTGATAGGGCACTGCTAGGCTGATGCAAAAGTGTTGTGGAGAGTTTTTAGGGCCTAGCAACTGGCAAACACTAAGAAGAACATTTAGTTGGCAATAATTCGCCAACATGCTTTCTTTTTAAAACAGGAACAACATCAAACTACGGAACATCTTGCATCAGTTATACCATTAGTTACTGCAGGCTTTGACCAAGCTGCAATCCAATATATGTTAAACACCATTCATTGTCCTCCCTTGTAGATATTTGTGCATTGGTAAGCATAAATTCAAAATATCTTAGCCCTTGCAGCACCTCATTTGCATATAAAAGCGCAGAAGCAATTTAGTTTCCATGAGTTGTCATTTCAGAATGTGTTACATTTCCTGTGCATGCTCAATTACTTTGCACAATGCGTGGTTGTAAACATGTAGGAGTGAAGAACAAACAGAAACACTCACAAAATGAATATTCATGCAGAATACTGTTCAATGCTCTGGATATAACGTTAGTAAGGGTTCAGTTACAAGTCACCGGCCTTTAAAGTACCATCACTTGCACTGAAACATGGCTTGAGCACAATAAAGTAGGCCTAGAGGATGAGTGCCATTTGTCCAAAAAAAAACAAAAAACACACTGATGTGTAAGGACTGTCCCTAACCAGAATGGTATAATCCAACAATCATTTCTGTTCCATAGGTGAGAAGGTCACATTAAGAAAAGGTGATTGGAAAATACGGATGAGTCAGGGTCCAACCACCCACACACATGCTCTCTCACACGTGTTGCTTCATGGATCACAAGTATGAATGGCCTAGTTGAGCCGCCTTATGGCTGGTAGGCCATTGTAAATATACCATTTAAATTTACTTTATACAATATACAAAGCAATGCACACTATAAATATACAATATACCTTTTTAAAAATTAAAATATACATACACTATAAACAATAGGCAATTAATTAGGATAAGGGATTCCTTTAGATAAATTACAGAATTACTGACCCAGATAATACAATAGGCCTACTTTAAGTTTAAACGAGTCATTTTAAATGGATGATGTTACCAGTCAACATTTTCAGATTCCAAAATTTCCAGAACTCACATCTATATCTGCAGAAACAACACGGTTAAACACCTCATACAGCTAACATCAGGGATGGAAAATATTATTCAGAATTTTTAAGTATGACTGTGGTTATTCTTTGAAGACACTATTTTTTTCTGGTTGTGGTTGGTCTGGACTACCTTTGGGTTAAGGTTAAAAAATGCATGAGGTGTAAAAATAAGTCTTGAAGTTAGCAAGCTCTCAGTGTCACCAGGTCATGGTTTAGTTGAAACATGGATACTGAGGTGGGGAGGGACTGAGGGTATTTCCAAATACACACTTTTCTCCTCAGTAAGGACTGGACTATTGACAAGAAAGTGTGCTCACGGAAAGCTCTTGTCATCTTAGGAATTAATGTGACAGGGTGGTTTGAACTTTTCATGTAAATAATGCAATATATAAAATCTGTAATAACTAACGATATAAATATATGAATAGAGACACATTAGATTATGTATTATTATTTCAAACAGGCAAAAAAGTAATTAGGGACAGGAATAAAGTTTCCAATTGAAAAATACTCTTGATCTACGGTGATATAGCTCTATCTAATGGAGAAATTCGTAATTGGAGAAAAAAGGGGGAGATGAACAAGTATTAACAGGCTTAGCCTACAAGTAAACCAACCGAATATAACTAAAAATATAGAAATAATAAAACAAAACTCCCTAACATAAATACACCGGACTTTAGGCTGTCTAGTTACTAATCCCTAATGCATTGCTGTAATATAGGCGTATGATATTATGTTGTAATATTAAGAGATTAAAGAGAGACATAGTGCACATTTTTGGGGAATAATCAAATAATTCCAAAATCGTAATATTACTATCAAAATATGAATTTCAAGGAGAAAATTCGAAGACAAGCAAATTATGTTGATCACGCCATGTCTTAATTACAGTAAATAAAGCTCCTTATGCTTCTAAAAAAACAAACAAACAAACAAAAAAAAAAAACCTTCTAATCGAACACTTTTTAAATCTGCAGTATCAGGTGGTACAGCGGTCACGTGATACATATCGTAGCTATACGTTATAAGTGATGGGCGGCCTATTTATTGCGTCCACTATCAACACCGGCGGCCACGTTGTAAGACCTCTCACAGAAAATTACCAGCTAATGGGGACGTCCGTTGAATCTCATAATTACGGTAATTAAGACGGTGAACTCACCTTGAGTAGATTCTAAATATCATTTAAGAAATTATTTGGCGGGTCACATGGCAACTTTGCACCAAGGTTCCTTGGTGAATAATTGTAACTCATTTAGAGGGCCGTAATTTAGTTAATACCGATTCTACTATTATTATTGTTTTGTAATGTGACTTGGTGTCATTTCGAAACTAAGTTAGTTATTAACTGCAAAAATAACTATCCTCTGTGAAGAAGTTAGCCGGCTTATAACATGGCGAAAATTCGCGCTCTTTTGAAGAGGCCTAGAATGTAGGCCTATTGTTTATATTGATTATGACTGTTAGACTACTAGTTTATAACGAATTTTGTAACATTATTATTATTATTTTGCAGTTTCTTGATTCCAGGAATAGGCTGGGCTTAGTGTACGATTTTATGAATGTCTCTGAGGAATTATGAAAGAATGGGGTAAGTGACTCGATGTTAATGATGACTTTGTTGTCGTATTTTTCCTCTATTACACTTTAAAATAAAAAGAATTGTTCGAGTGCCTTGAATTGTTTTTTCTTATGAGTGAAACCATATCCCTACACCCAAAGAGCACCGAGATACAGTTACACCCCGTGCAGCACTTCTTGCATTCCTTGTATTTAACTTATTCTTATGAGTCGTTCTTAGTGAATCAATAGCATCCATCGCAGTGATAGGCCGATTCATTATTGATTCTCACAAAATAATTTGTTTTATTGAATCAAAAGCACAATACAGGAAGTAGCCAATTTCACCAACACTTTTGGTGAATTTCACAACCTTACTCTTTTGGGCTGGAATTAGCCTGAAAACTATTGAAGTGTACACCATAAGGAAATGTGTATGATTGCAGAAAATCTATGTCTTTTTATTACACATTTATGTATATTTTGAATGGAAATAAACCATAAAAGTAGTTTTTTTGGTTTAAAAATCATAAAAAAAAGTATTTGGTAGAAAGGGGAGCCTTTCACACTTGAGATAGTGTAATCAGCATGAGGCAAAAGGCCCCCAGTATCGACATTTACTTTTATTAATTTACAAGTAATATGTTTTGTATTGGCTAATATGTTATAAAAGGTTTATACTTGTACAGAACAATGACTTCGGCAAAGTTTGTACCATAATGAAATTGGCTATAGGCCTAGTCTATCAAATAATAGGAAACTTGGAATTAGGAAAGTGCTTTTTGTGCCATCTAGAGGCAATACAAATCAAATGCATCTTTAGACATTCATAATTATACATTAATAATTATGTTTATAAATATGCATAATTAATTTTTCATACAGTACAATATAGCTAATATTGTAATATTTTACAGGCATTTGAACTCTTCAAGGTGGAAGCTTGTTTCGAAAAAACTGAGAGAAGTGAGATTCTTGAACTTTGGAAAATAGCTGGAGAACAAGGTAAGGGAGAGCCACAGACATAAAATTAAAGCAAATGCAGAGCCACATGAAAAACTGAAATGTGGTATTTTTAAATTCTCAATGTTGAGATCACTTGACCGGCAGTGTCTTGCAGTTTGACCAAGTTCAAAATAATAAAATTTATAATAAATTTATCTGGCACTTTTCCAGTGGTCAGAGCACATTACAAAAAAAATAAATAAAAATACACCTAAGCAGAACAGACAAGTAAATCAAGAAATATAACAACAAACATCATATTTTAGACACCATATATTAAAGACGCAACAGGAGTCTAGCAAAGGCATAATTCAGATTGAAAGTATGGATCCTCACGTGTGCAACCCATCAATGCAAACAGAATGAGTTTAAACAAAGAAATACAACATCAATAGTATGAAGTCAAGGACTTCTGGGAAGAAAAGGAGCCAGCAAAACATAAAAACTACTAGTTGTAGCTTAAAAAAATGCAGAAGTCATCTGATTACAGGTAAGTGTTCCCTTTCCTCCTCTCTCCCAGCATTACACATAGAATTGCAGGTGACTATAATACCCATAAAAAAAAATAAAAATTATTTTATTATTATATGCAGGCACTGTCCACTGTAAGAAATGAACATGCATTGCAACAGGTATGGATGTGAAACAGTATGAATCAAGTATCAATCTATCCAACGTCGCAACTGAATCGATACATTTTAAGCGCGAGAGCTTGGTTAAACACAGAGTGCCAAGCACAAAAAAATGCAGGGACAAGTGTGTGGCAAACAAACCAGGTTCGATTGTTAAGGCTTTTAATTGCCAGGATGCTGCCGGTCATTCCGCTATACTGACAAAGCTAAACGTAAAATTTAACACCGCATACACCATCGCCAAAGAAAAGCTTGCCTTCACTAAATTTAAACCAATGTTGCAGCACATGGGAAAAAAGGGAAGTTGTGATTAACATGACGTATGCATATGAGAAATCGTGCCATCGGGGTCAAAGCAGATACTATCTGCGAGAACACCACAGTTAAAGTGTCGTCGGCTCAGTACATCTCTTTCATTATCGATGGAGACACCGACCTGTCTCTCAAGGAGTGTGTGATCTTGTATGTCCGCGTCCTGCTTGATGGACAGCCCACGAACATCCTCGTCGGACACGTGGAGGTGGAACGTGCCAATGCTGATGGTGAGGGTGTTTTTTATTTTTATTTATATTGTTTTATTAATACATAGCTTATTTAGTATTATATAGCAATATATGAGTAATATCATAATAAATACTTTGCTTGTTTCATTAATTGATGAATCAGCTTTTTTTAATCTCTTGAATGAATGATTCAATAACAAATTTAAGTCACTTGTCGCCACCTAGTGGAGTAACAGTGTGATCGATACAATAGGCTCTATGCACAACTGCACTACTTCCTGAACTTCAGCCAGCTTCTTATTTCCTGTCTGGCATTATTGGACACATTGATTAATTCAGGGTGTTTGAGTATTGTTGCCGTGACTACTGAGGTCAAGCACACCTGAATTAATCAAATTGTCCAATAATGGTATACAGGAAACAAGAAGCTGGCTGAAGTTCAGGAAGCAGTGCAGTTGTGCATAGAGCCTATTGGTCTAATTGAAGAATTTGAATGAATTCTGACTATGTAGTTTCCCACCGGTCACTATTGTGACAAAGTATACTGTAGAGCATCACAGTCCCGCCCTCAGCCCGAGAGAGCGTTGGTGCAGGAAGTAAATTTCCCATTCCAAATTTCCCATATTCCCACATATATATATATATACTCCCTCATATATATACAAGCCCTACTAGAGTGAAAGCTATGGCCATAAATATAATTGATGTTATGCGATGTTTGCCTAGACCTAGCTAAGCATTTTCAAGTAGAAGACTACCATTAATGTTATTAACTGTAGGAATCATTTGCATACAACATTTAATGAGCCTTTGCTGAATTCTACTTTGATATTGCAGCAAATACTCACAGCTTTCATCCATGTGATGCGCAAGTCTTACCACTGTGGGGTTGCCGCTGCTGATGAGCTGGCTGACCTCATGGAAGATGCTCTTACAGTTGATGGATTTGTCGAGAGAGCCTCTCTTCACTATTACTGCTACTGCTAACAGGATCTGCTCTCGAACGTACTTCTGCAGACTGCAGTGAAGCAGAAAGATTTAGACAAAATTCAGTTGCACAAAACTTTCAGTTACACACACTTTCATGTTCATTCACACACTTACTTTGGTCTTTGTAAGACATAAGTGAGGAGGAATGTTCTGAGGGACTCAATGCTGTTCTTCTCCAAAAGGATCCATTCTCTAACCACAGCCTCCATGATGGCTGTGGCTGCCTGGAACAACACATAGTCCACTTTACTAGTCTCTGGGGAGAAAGAAAGACAACATTCATTTATTATTGTATAATATCATATATATTTATTATCTTGACAGTGGTTATTTTATTTATTTTATGAATAAATGGGATAAGTTATCACCACAAACTGTTTCTTTGCATTTATTCTGGATTTATTGTCAGCACTGACCTCGCAGTTCACATGAGTACTTTGAACTGTGTGCACCCATATGACCGTATTCATCCGCCACCAACAACACAGTAGAGTCAGTACTAGTTGCAGTGTCTGTCAGATCTGAGACTCACCGAGGATGTGTTTGCAGACAGCAAAGGGGGATTTTGACTTCCTGAAGGACAGGAATATGTGCTCTGCATGCTGCCTCTGCTCTGTGCTGACCATGGACGGCGGTGCCTGCGAACACATTCATAGGAGGGGTTAAACGTTTGTGTGCTTGAACATGTCACACTGGTCAAATATCACACATGATGTTGCCCACCAAAATAAGCAATGAGCTAAAATCATTTTAGCTGTCATATCCATCTCTAAGTATTTAAATAAATTAAATTACAATTTATCTTTATTTCAAGTATTATAATCACTTCTGCTTACCAACACTGCAATTACTTAAACAGTTAAAACAGTAATACTGTGACATATCGAAATAATACTCCAGTCTTCAGTCACATAATCCTTCAGAAATCATTCTAATATGCGGATTCACATTTTTTACAATCAATAGTTTCAAACAGTTACGCTGCTTATTTTATTTATTTATTTATTTATTTATTTTTTCAAAAGAACATTATTATTATTATTGTGTCTTTTAGTCAAAATCAAATGAGAAATACTACACCAGGCTAAATGCAAGCATTTCAAAATAATAACAGGTCACTGAAAAAATGGTAAAAGAGCCTTCAACAACAGTGATGACAAATCAAGGTTTTCTGTTCCCATTGAAGCAACACACAATACCCATGTGAACACATTCAGTCCGGTCTGCTCTGAGTCATAACATTAAACATCACATTCCTAATTACAGCACAGCAGTCATCCACGTCATAGTAACCAGACTAGAGAGAAGAAGGCCTAATTTCATACATGCACACACAGATCACCACACAGATCACCTGACGCGCATCACCAGACACATAAAAAAAAACACAAGTTGAAGAAAATAAACATTTTCCTCAGATCAACCCTTCACGGGATGAGAGAGCCAACATATACTACACTTTAATGATACACCTATCTAGCACCTTTCAGTTATTATCAGTATGCCTAGCCTAAGCATGACTGCAGTAATATCAGTGAGTCTGACTGATGATCAGGGCTCTTTAACAACAAATTAATACCTGATCTCCACTTTGGCTGACTGACCTTTCAGTTATCTAAAAAATAACCATGACAAAATCTAGAGTCTCCTGACTTCATAGCCACTTATCTACTCAGGCTTCGGGCTAGATGAATGGAGAAAATTTTCAATGGATTTAAAAAACAACGTAAAAAACAAATAATTGGATACATTGTCAGGATCACTTATACTACAAAGGTCTGTAAATTAATTGCAGCCTTAATATTAAACCTAATGGCAGCCAAAATATGTTTAAAGTATTTTAGTAATTTTCATGTAAAAACAGGAAAAAGGCAGGCTGTAAACCAAAAAAAAGTAAAAGACAACAAACTGGCTACTCATAATAGTAATAATAATATATTGCATCCAATCAATTTAAAACAGGGGATCATTCCAGTTACAATAAATAATTATACATATATAAAGGCAATAAAGCCCAATACAGTTCAAAGTTTTGGGGTACCATTTAAAACCACTGGGGTGCTTTAAATTGATCAAACATGACAGTAAAGTTTCTATTTCTCTACAGTTTCTATTTCACACAAGACTTTTTTTCAATTAATTCTGAAAATATGCATCAGTTATCACAAAAATATTAAACAGAAAATGTTTTAAACAGTTAATATTATAATAGGCGTATGAAATGAGCATCAAATCAAGCTATTATGGTTTCTGAACGATCATGTGACACTGGAGTAATGATGCTGAAATGTCTGCTTTGATAACATTGAATTACTTTTCACAATATATAAATAGAAGACAAGTTATTTTAAATTATAATTATTGCTAAATATGACCATTTTTACTGTATTGTTTATCAAATAAAAAAAATCTTGCCAAAAAGGTTTTGAACACTAGTTTATATACATTATTTTCAACAGAGACCTCAGAGTATTTACATTGTTACTAAAACAGTGTGAAAAATATTTTCAAGAAGCCAGCAGTTTGAGATAGTCGCCATAGGTCGCTAACTATCCCTACACACGTTCAACAGAAGTGAAGATTGTTCCTGGTGTTATAACCAAAATTCACCCACAGTCTTGTCACTTTCTAATACACTCACTGTATAATAATTGCATTTATTCACACATTTAATTAAGCAAGTTTAGTTTAAAGTGTGCAGCTCATTTAATCCAAACAATGCCATACATTATCTCTACTCTCTCTAAACATCAATATCAGCTATTAAAACTAATTACAGTTTTGCAAAACTACTAAAATGTTATGTGAAATTAAAATCAAAACACTAGACTAACAGCTTCACAGAGTATTACAGCCAAACTGATTCACCCAATTAAAAAACTGCATTGAATATCAAAAACTAATTTTCAATTAGTGGCCATGAAGCCATGAGATTTACAATGCAGTAACAACTGCATGGCCCAGGTTGAGAGACACTGCTAGTGAACTGCACAGGCCATCATCTAACTACACATGTCCTGCTCTCAACTTTCAGCACTGTAACTATTCAACTCTTTTACCGGCAGAGAATTAAGGATATGGTGTTACTATGACATAAATGATAAGCTAAATGTTTATCTGGTCCCCTGAAGCTTTGCTAAACATGTGCTTGAGCAAACATGCGGCTGAATCAACAGCGTGTGAAACTACAGCAGCTGATGGAGAAACTCCAGCAGACACACTTCAACTCATTCAGCGCGCTTTACAAGGCTGGAGGATCAAACTAGGCCTCTGAGACACATCACCTGAGCTCACCGCGATCATTATATACACTGACTGTGTCACCAGAGTGGTGCTATTATGATGATGAAGAAGAAGAAGATGGTGATGATGAAGGTGATGGTGGCTGCGCTTGGCTTCTGCGGGATGGAGTGAGTCGAGCACTGCGCCACGCACCGCTCCGCGTTTTCGAGGCTTTCCCCGCTAACTGACGATCAGGAAGAGTCCCTCAGAGTGAACCCACACACAGAGCTAACAGCACACAGACAGAGACGTGAAAACAGCGGCGAAATGCTCACCATTAAAACTTTGGCAGCGCTTTCCAGCTGTGAAATCACTTCTGGTGCACCGACCGCCGCCATCATGGTCGTTCTTCAGTGACGCGCCATGCACTGCATTGTGGGATTAAACAGCACTTCGGGCCAGTGAGTTTACGCACACTTTTTTGGCAGACAGCTCTGATGCCCCCTTACAGGTTATGTAATACATGATATGGCAGTCATTGGATTTTATACCGTTTGCTCATTCTGTTGTGTATCCTTTGATTTACTGTTTTCACGGTTTTCTTGTCGATATGAATTTGATCTGGACTGTACTCACTACAGGCGCCATCAATTGATTCTGCTTTTTGTGTTTATCTTAACACATCTATGTATAAAAGTGTTTTATACTGATTTAACATATTTATTCCCTAAAACCTAATTAAGTGTAGGGTGTATTTTATCATTTGGATGGCCCAAATAAACCACTACATGGCTTAGAAGAGATTTTAAAAGTTCAGCTTTGGTCAGAACTGTTACTGGAAAATTCTCTCTTTGTAAAATTCAGATTTTTGTAAATCAAGACTGCACTTGATATAAACTGTAAAATACACCCCTTTAACTTAAAAGTAAATTTAGTTATTGGTGGGAATAAATGGAAGACATTTACGCTCTGATGTTTTACAGTAGCTAAACGTAAGCTATCTTGGCCCAGACATCTCTACAGATGCACACACACACACACACACACATTTAATAATACTCAAAACAAGATGACGATTTGTTTAATTTAATTTAGACATACATTTACACATGAGGACAGCAAAAGCATTTCTTAAACATTCTCAATTCATACATACATGTAAAAATGAGATATAAATCCAAATGCATACTGTCTTTAATACTGTAGACATAGGGTTCAAAAGTTAGCTCAGAAAAGAGAAAAATAAAGAATAAAATGATACAAAAAATATGTATATCTGTATAAATATATGTTCAATAGTAACAGAATTGTATAATACAGGTAAAAGATTACAAACGTCAAAAAGTCCCAACCCATTCATCTATTAAAATACAAAAACATACATTAGAGGAAAAAGTCCCATCATCACACAATTCTAAATACAGTCAAAGATTGTCAGCCAACATTTTCAAAAGTAAAACACAGAATCCATCATAACCGCAACACACTAATTACATTCAAACCCTAAACCTGACTCTGTGAGAGATTTGTAGAAAGCCATGCTTTTTCACTGAGTGGTCCATTCTGACGAATACGGGGTAGCAAAACATCTGCATCACTTGCCGTCACACTCCCATTGAGCTCACTGGTTTGATTGAACCAAAGGCATGATACTGAATTTGAGTTGGCATATACAATGTCTCGGAAATATATTTGTTAAGGTTTCAATTAAATTTTAGGAGTGATCGTACTGACACAATATATAAAGCAAATGTGAATGGACCATCATCGACTTATTTTAAAGCTCTTCAAGTCAGCGGTCTTATGGGGTAATTTGACAATATTGACTCCAAGCACGTAACCACATGATTGTCAGACAGCTTGAGAGAATTCATCCAATCATCACTACAAATTAGATCACAATTATGTGGACTTATCACAGAAATTCAAAACAATCCTTATCATTGACCAAATGCAAATAATGTGTTTCCATATCCACCCTGCCATGACATCCATAATATACATCTCCTTCAGAGTCTAATTGACAATCATTCTTGCTGCTTTTTTGTCTTTCAAAAAAGACAATCATTCATTCTTGCTTTCTTTTTTGTCTTCCTCAAGCTATCCCACAAAACAACAACAACAACAACACCGCCTCTCTTACAGTCAGGACCTGCCTGAGAGCAAAAAGTGACAGCGTTTCCATCTTCTCCTGAAATACTGATCAACACACGGTACACACACCCACACATTCATTAGAAGGCACATAGTTCATCTTACACCAGATCAATCACACTGACAATAAAAACCACACTTTATACACAAAGAGAAAAAATTAGAAATGAAAGTATGATGATAATGTACTTTATAGTGTAATATTAATAATAATGATAATAATAATAAGCAGCATTGGGTCATGAAACTATATTGAAAATATATAAATCAATATAATATATACTTTTAGATAGCATATTCAGTTTTAAAGTAATAAAGGCTATTTGTTGTATTTAGAAAACTATATTGTATTTTTTGTATTGCACATAGTCATACCATCAGATACATTTTTCTTTTGCCACTTCATCATTTTCTGCCTCAAAGTATTCTTTACATTTCAGTCAGAGACCGTCTTGTTATAATACTGTGCTGTGTGATCACGTTGAATTGGTGCAGCAGCCTTGATGACAAAACATTTTTACACTTGTTCCATTAAATCAGTTAAAAAGTTCACTGATGGTGACAGACAAGATCATTTCCAGTGGATCTGGAAGAGCATGAACAAACACAACAAAAACCACCTGTCTGACTTTTATGATCTTCTTATGAAACTAAATGCAATTAAGATGTTCTGGGAAACAGGAAGAGGATAAAGCGGACAGGGTTATATGATGAAAAGCATAACAAAAAAAGGAAACAGCTGGAATCCCTTGTACTTTTGTAGAACTTTTAGGTAAAAACCATTATGCTAAGAATTTGTTCTGGATAGCCAGCTGCTGAGAAAACACACCTCTAAAAACAATGTGTTAGATACAAATGAGTGTAAAGCAAGTATTGGGAACAGGATAAGTAAACTTTTAAGCAAATTAAATCAAGCCGGACAAGATAAATGTTTGTTGAATTTAAATATCAATTAAATAAAACAATACTTTGGCAACTAAACTAACACACTTAACCAAAATTCAAATTTGTGAATACCGCAAAGTTTTGTGCGGCATTTATTTTTAATGAATAAATGTTACTATGCATATTACTGGCATGAATGTAAAAAGCAGGGTTTTAGGATTTAATTTTCTTTCTTAGTTTAAGAGTCAATAATTTCAATATTGCAACTTTTATGGCATATTTGATGTTATTACCACACATCAGGATTCAGCTTTAAAGCAATAGGTTGTTTCTATAAAATTCTCAACAATAATGGCAGTGTTAAGATTGCATGGCCTTGAAGTGCTGGCTGTCTATAACATTTTGTCTTAATATTGCATCACGTCTGAGAGCCCAGATTCTCCTGATAAGGCATGAAACATAAAATAGATAACTGTATAATATTTACAAAAAAAGCTGTAATAAGTAAATTAACTGCAAAATACTGCATGATCTTTCGTTTAGCATGAAGAAGTGACCTAATACTGTCAGTCTATAATCTAGGACTTAGATCTTCAGAAGAATATGCGCGATTGTTTACAGTGTCACTTTGAACCACTTGGTGGCGCCACAATATCTTCTTTTTTTGTTTTATACAAATAATGTGAAAATGACTGAGATTACAAGATCACAGATATGAAAATCTGGCTTCAATACTTCAGAAAATATGTCTGAATATGAAATCAGTTTGGTGTTATGAGTAAAAACCAATAATTGTTTCAGACCATTTTTATGTTGCATTTATATTTTTGTGGAATTGCGCTATGGAGGGAAATTGTAACATTTATTTCTGCTCTCGGCACATCTCCTTATCGCAGCCTAACAATAAAGCTACCATCTCAAGCCCAGCTCTTTCCTGATCCCTCACCACGACCTCTCTGGTGTTCGGAATGGCTACGTTAGCATCACCAGGCTGAGAGAGGTGAAGGAAGAACTACCTACTTATGATGTAAGACTGGGGAATTTTCCCCCAGTGGAATTAAGGAATGGGGCACAGTTGACACAGACCACACGAACCACGAGAGTAAAAACCACAAAGCACATCTCTGGTTTTGTGCTCTCATAGGAGAGTACCCAAATGTATCATTCCAACCAAAGTCCCCATGAATTAAGCTGCATAGCTTGTGTATTTCCTTGGTCCCTGGTCAGAGCTTCAGTCATTTGTAACAGGCAAAGGATACTGCATAATGGTTTGAGAGGAATAAACACATTTCACATGAAACTTTCTGCACTCCATTTCTGATGTTCTTCCATGCACTTAACATGTACAAAAACACCCTGAAGAAAAAAATTAGGGTTGAAAGGATGTGTGGAAGATGCAGCATGTTAACAGACAAGGTCTTCTATGGGTAAAGGCAGAGCAGCATGAACACCCAATCTGACATTCTCACACATAAACCGGCTCACACCCTTCCCCTTGCTCTTCCCCTTCATGAATTTCTTCCTCCTCCAGCTCAGGCTTCAGGCTACCAGGCACACTACTGCTGAGCAGGTCTTGTGTCGCCTCTGGGGGCTTGGGATAACGGAATGGACAACCATTATCATCAAAAAACCTGCGAAAAGTAAACTCGTAGAAGGCATGCTCAGGGTGTTTGCCGTGAGGAGAACAGAGGGTGTCCCACGTACGGGTGCTGTCTCCACTGTCACTCCAGGCCCCTGGACCCCCCTCCTCTTCTACAGGATCAAAGTTGGACGTATCCATGGGGTGGGCAATCTTCGGTCGATATGGAGCAGGTTGTGTGCGAAGATTGCTGGAAAAATCCATCTCGGAAAAGAATGGGTGAGCCTTTATCTCTCCAGCTCCATTACCTCCTAGACGCTCTTCAGCTGAGCAGCAGAGCCGCCCAATGATGTCAACTGCCTCTGGGCTCAGCTTTACTTGTGGGGGCACCTGCAAAGTGTTCTCCCAGTTTATCACCTGTGGAAGTGATGACATAAACATTAGCAACATTTCTTCCCAAATGTCACCATTCTATTTCTATACATCTCCAACATTTAGAACTTCACAGAAGACCGTGGCTGCAATTGAAACCGCATACTTCCCTGCTATATAGTAGGCTAAAGACAGTATGAGTGGACAGTAACACGAGTGGACAGCACTCAGCAGTCAATGATAAGAGGGTACATACAGGACTAAACCCTGTAGAACATTGGCCCTTCTAGGAGCAGGATTGGACATCCATGGTTTGCATCAACCCTAAGGAACCTAAGCTGATGCATATAGAGCTACCTTAAGTTGTGTCTCTGTTGGGGTTGGAGCAAGGAAGGGTGGCTGGCCAACCAGCATCTCAAACAAGATTACTCCCACACTCCACCAGTCACACAGCTGTGTGTATCCTGCACACGAAAAAAAAGTATCACAAAAGGAGAAGAGCTCTATAAACACAAGCACTTCCTGTTAACTTGCTTGTAATTCCGGTTGATCATTTGCAAGGTCTTACCTTTGCGCAGAAGTACCTCAGGGGCAATGTAGTTAGGAGTTCCGACTAAAGAATGTGCTAGACAACGTTGGTGTTGTCGAGTTGCCCGCTGTTCCAAAGTCATCAGCCGGTCACCACAACGGCAGTTAGATACATCATCCCAAAAGTCACTTGGCTCCATACTATCCTGCCGGATATGGTTCCCTATTCAAGCAGTGCAGAGAGAAAACAACCAATTAATAAGATCTAATAAAACACTGCACAAGTATTTAGGCCACATTTTTAAACGTCTTACCTTTTTGGTAATACTTTGAGTTGTGTGTCCAACGGAACCCAGTACACAGACCAAAATCAGTCAGTTTGATGTGTCCATCCAGGTCAATGAGGATGTTGTCCGGCTTGATATCTCTGTGGATGAAGCCCATCTTATGCACACTCTCAATGGCCAATGTCAATTCTGCAACATAAAACCTGGCCAAGGGTTCTGGAAAAACCCCCATACGAATCAGCAAGCTCATCATATCTCCTCCAGGAATGTAATCCATGACAAAGTACAGGCTGTCTCTGTCCTGAAATGAGTAGTATAACCTGACTACCCACTCATTGTCTGCCTCTGCCAAGATATCCCTTTCTGCTTTCACATGGGCTACTTGGTTTCGGTTCAAAACATCTTTCTTTCTTAGAGTCTTCATGGCATACAGTGCCCCAGTGTCCACTTTACGTGTAAGACACACTTCACCAAATGCCCCAATCCCAAGTGTTTTGATTTTGACAAACATTGATTTGTCCATCTTGGCACGGCGTAGTCGGTTGTAATTGGATTCCTTCTGGTAAAGCATCTTTCTCATCTGTTCCTGCTCTGCCTCTGAAAGGCCAGCCTGGAGGAGAGGAAGATATAGATGAGGCTGATTTGATTTGACAACAATAACATTTACACTAAATAGTGAACACTCAAAGAATTAAAAACACAATTGTTTGAAGAGCAAATCATTGAACAGTGTGCTTTGTGGTTTATGAAGTTCCAGCACTGCTCACCTTGGACATCTCTTGCTCCAGCTGCATTCTGCGGTTGAGTTTCTGCTGGTAGGTCTTCATCACATTCTCCACATGCTGTTCCATATAAAACTTGAAGGCAAAGGGAGAATAACTCTTAATACGCGACTCTCTCTTCTCTTCATCTCGGGCATTCTTTCTCACAGGCACAGGTGAGGTTTGGATCTGCTTCTTATCCTTCACAGCCTTCTCTCCTTTGCTAGTCTTCACTTTGTCCTTAGAGACAGGTTCCTCCTTCTTTCCAACTGAGGCACTTTGGACAGTCCTACTTGTAGCACTGACATCTTGAAGTCCACCCATGGCTCCAGTCTCCAGGGATGCAGGCTCAGCTCCAGGTCCAGATCCAGACAGGAGCAGTGTTTTGGGGTAAGGTGGAGGCGGGCAGCGATGTTCTTGATTGGGCTCCAGGGTAAAAGTCTCATCTGGCATGTATCCATGAGACTCTTGAGCATCCTGGGCTTGTGCACTCAGCCAGCCAGGGTGGCATGGTCCCACAGCTGTCTTCGGCTCAGGCCTCATGACCCGTATACTCTTAACAGGTGGCTGGATTGGTGGAGAGGTCACTGCCGTTATTGTGTTAGGTGGTCCCAATGATGCCTCCGGCTTGCCGGCAACACTAGTTGTAGAAGGCAATGCCTGCCTTACAGTCACCTTTTGGTGGTTGTTAAAAGAATTGGTCCTACTGGGGACACGCACCTCCCCTCTAAAAGGCCCCTGTGGCTGCCTGGCTGGAGGAGTTCCCTCGGGACCTTGGGCTCCTGGCCAGTGATGCTCATACAGGTCAAGGTTCAGACTGGCCCTAGAAGGGGTGAGGAGACCTTGAGGAACATCAGAGAACTCGCCACCCATGACTCCAGGGGCAACACCAGGGGGGCGTTGCATCAAGTGAACCTGGTGTGAGGTGGGGCTGGCTTGGCGTGGGTGTGAATGTGATGGCAGATATAAGTTGGGGGCGTAGCCACCAGAGTTTTGGCCTATTGCTCCTTTGCTTGGCATATTAACATAGTTTTCAGGTGTAAGTGGGGGCATCTTATTCTGGAAGGAAGCACTTCGTTTAACCCCATAGCTGGAGGCCTCCATCATATGAGGCCTGTAGTCATAATGAGGGCCAGGGCCTCCCGAGGGCTGAGGCTGAATTTGCATGGGTGGTCCAGGCACACTGTAACCCATCATGGCCTGGTCTATTCCACCAGGGTATCCTTTTTGCTGGGTTGGACCAGGGGTGTACATAGGGTTCCCAGTGTTAGTTTGAGGAGTCAAGCTTGTAGAGTAGGCACCCATACTTGCAGGACGACCCATTGGGTTTCCCATGGTAGGACCCTGTGAAGTGTTGGCAGGCGGTGCCATGTAGTTCATAATAGGTGGTCCACCCATGTATGCACGAGCTATCTCACCCTCAGCCCCATAACTAGCTCCCTCATACAGAGGTGCTCCCATTTGGTGATAAGGGGCCATTACACCATCCCCGGTGCCTTCCATTGCCGTCCTGTGATCCATCATATTTGGCATGCCACTTTTTCCTGAAGGAAATTACAAAAGGTTCACTTTGCACTTAAAGACAGTGAATGATTTATAATATATAT
>JAOTRC010000043.1:19051970-19062225 GCA_027497675.1 Cyprinella lutrensis
ATATATACACACACATACATATAAAATGTAAAATATGGTGGATTATTTCTAGGCCCTGGCCAAATTTGTGCATTATCTACACTGATTTTTGGGAAAAAAATCTGCTGACTTTTGTGGGACATTTAAACGTAAAAATTAGCTAAGTGTACATTAGTCGCTGAAGGCATAATCTGACTGAAATGAAGCTCACCGGTGGGCGCTGTTCTGGATACCACAGAGAACAGGCTAAGGAAGACTTAAAGAGGCAGATCCTGGTGGTGGGGAGAAGCAGAAGCCTACTAGAAGAACAAGTAGCAAAGATCCACTTGCAGAGACCCACAAAGAAACATTAGAGTGACATTGTGACTGGTTATGCTAGGCTGTGATGGAGCATCCTGCTGTGGGCACTTGGAAAGTGGTAGTCTATGGCAGCAGAAGCCAGGAGGGAGGAGCTGAGCTGGAAAAGGAGGCCTACAAACAGTTGAATATCATCCTATCAGCATTCTCAGAGGAACTACATTCCAGTGTGATGCTGAGTTACACCTTATTTGCTGGACAAAGCCTATTTTCCAAACCGCTTGTCCGGAATAGAATATTCACAAACCACACCAAGAAATCTATGCCGATACAGAGAGAGGATTCAATAAGTAAAGCAAAGCTTAATCTGGCAAAATTCCCAAGGAAGCTGCAGGTATCATGTATCAAGTATCATGTAACATTGAAGACTGAAACATTAAACATTAATAAATCTTCCCGACCCCAAACTTAGTACATGTATATATGTGGGAAGATGCCCCCCTTAAGAACAATGAGGATTTCCTTTTAAACAGTATTATAGGATTATATTATTATAGGAAATAAATATAAACATTGCCCAATTTAGTTGTAATAGCACAAAATGTAAAATATTAAAAGAGGGGATAAGGCGGTCAAAATCGAGAGATTAAATGTTACTGAAGTAAGAACCATTACTTATATAAATCATAAATTAATAAATTACTTTTTAATTTACTTGAATAGAGCTGATACATTTACATATCTAAAGTATCATTTTTGTACAATACTAACTCTATATAGATTTAGTTTTTTGACAAATTAGTTGATAATAATTTGAATAACCAATGACAGACCAAACAGAATCCCAATAAAATAGATTTATCTAAAAGGTAAAATTATTCTATGACTTATGTTCAGGCATATAAATAGTTACATTTTTAATTTCCCATATTTTAATTGAATCATCTATTATTTCATCATATCTCAAGGGTCTAATTTGATCTTTTTACTTCAAAATAAAATCTATAACCTTTACCCCACAAATCCAAAAAAAATGATGTGTCCACAAACCCCTCATTAACAAACAGACACAAAAAAACTTTGATATTCAACATAATAAAATGTCATATCACTATTTTCCAGAGACACAAAATTAGATTTAGTCAGTCAAAACAAAACTGTTTGATATGTTGATATGTAGATGAAATAACAAAATTATAAATAGCATATCCATTCATCAAAAGTCCTGAGATGAGATTTTGTATCATCTAAGGTCAGGAATAATAATTGGGGGGGGGGGAGGTTTACCAGCATATGTTAAATCAGCAACATGTCCCATGTTACCAGCATATGTTAAATCTGCAACAAGTTACTTGTGCTCTTAAGTGTGGCATTAACAGCACTAACTTACTTTCTCAATATAACAAAATGTCTTTATCCTGTCGATATCTCTCCAGGTCTCTCTTGATGTCTGGATAGTCCTCCAGAACACATTGAAAGGTGTCCACTGACAAGGAAAAGAGCTGACAGATAGTCAGAGCTTGTACTGTGTCCAAACGCCTTCCTCTTGTTAGGAGACATGAGTCTGGAAAGGCAAGGACAGAAATTATTATGGCCAGAATTATTATACACCTGAAAGGGCGCAGAGCCCTGTCGTTCTTCTAAGGATTATTTATTATTTTTTATCAAACTTTTGGGGCCCTTAACATGCTCAAAATCTATTGAAACTTTGCGCACAAGTAAGAACCCGCGGCCACCAGGGCCGGGCTGAAGCTGGTACCCAAGGCAGGAGTGCTCGACAGCGCCCCCTTGTTTAACATTAAAATTAACATCTTACCAATGAGTCTGTTTTAAGACATTGACAATATTACAATAAATAGAGTACACAATACAAGCAGATATTGCATCGACAAGGGAAAGATTATATATAATCGAGTCAAACCTCCAAAGTAGTCTCCATCACACAGTTCCTTCTGGAAAAACTCATTTTCCACAAGGACCTGGCCGTGCTCGATGAAGAACATGCGGTCACCAGGAGCATTCTGCTGGATGATGATGTCACCTGCCTGGAAGACCTCATACAGCAGTTCCAGAAGAATGGCATTGATGAAGTTTATGTCACGGTTCCGGAAAATGGGAACTTTTCTCACATGGTCCGAGCACATGGTCAGCAGAATTTCCTAATAAACCATTTAAATCATCAATCAATCATAAAGACACTGTTTTACTATTAATAGCGCAAGAAATCACTTCTACGAGTATGAATTCCAACAGTAAGCAGCACCTCTCTGAGAGATGAGGACACCCACTTCAGGACATCCTTCTCATCATACCATTTCCCTCCATAGCGAGCCTGATAGTAGTTGTTGATGCGCATACGAAGCGCTTTGGGAAGCTTCATGAAAGTCATATAATCTTCCAAATGGTTTATCTATGTAAAAAAACAAGCAAATTAGAAAATGGCAAACACGATAACCATATAATATGTTGCTTCATTAAGGTATTTGTTTTTCTTGCACCTTGTTCTTGTATGCTCTTGCTGTTATGTCCACATCAGACATCATAGCAGCAGTGTTGGCAACCATCACTGTGTACATGATGGCTCCAGACACAATGCTAGTCATGACAATCCACAGCTCAACCTCATCTAAAAACAAAACAAAACGTCAGGCATTAAAAGAAGAATCATTTGTGATTGATGAATGATAAAATTAGCATATTGCTAAATCGGCTGATCAAAAGTATACTCCTTGCTTGTGGGTGTATCAGAAGAACCATATGATATTGCAGTCATATGAGAGAGGGCCCGAAAGACTCCAAAGGAGTACTTCTCTCCCACTGTGGCATTCTGACAAAAGACACAAAACAAAATGTTGACATTAATGCATTCAATCTATCCACTAAAACCACAAAAGAGCTCTAAAATAATATCACATACACTATATGGCTTTCTGTAATACCTTGTTCTTATTGGTCAATCACAGTGCTTTTGGTTCCAGGAAAACCTTTAAAATTCATGGAACCCTTCCATTCAACAAAAGGTTCTTTATATTGGTAAAGGGTTGTTTAGATTTTTAAAATGTTCTTCACATTATATGAAAAAAGCTTCTTTCAAGAACTGTTCACTGAAAGGGTTGTTGGGGAAACAAAAATGAAACTTTTAGTTTTTAGTGTATCAAAGCACAAATTAATATTACTGTAATAGTCTTGCAGCATTAAGCTTAGGTTAAGATTTAATTAGATTAATATTTAAGACAATAATATAATTTCAACACAAATCAATACTTCAGATTGAAATATTTATGCATTCGGTATGCAATAGCAATATAAATCGCAGGACACTGTATAAAATTATTGCTGTGATTTTTTTTTTTTTTTATCACAACTTCAAATTCAACATTCTTCAAATATTGTGTTGGTTCAACATAAAAAAAATTAACAAGCAAGTTTGTGCTTGACTTAAAAGGTTAGTTTACCCAAAAATTACATTTTTGTTAGTAATTACCTGGACACTTGGACTATCTACCAGGACCAATGCAGTAAGAGGTGTGTGTCATAGTGATGACGCACGTGTCTACACTTTCTACAACCTATGCTACAACATATGTGGAACGAGCCACTCGACAAACCCAGAGGGGCTACTGGGGAGAATGCACTCGTCTTCATATAGAAGAGGAGTTATCAGCAGAACTGACATCTGACAGGAGATATCATATCCTGATGTCACATTTCTTTACCGGATCCACACTCACAGATTCTGGAAAATCACTGAAGTGTAAATGAACCAAAATCAAACAATCCAGAGATAAATCCCGGGACACATTATCCAAGCATATTCTAGAATCTGTGTAAAATGGGCCATAGATACATACCATTAGATTCTCTCTTCTAACCCAGCAGTCTGAGGGAAATTCCTCAAGCATAGGTACGAAATACTGAATACATCCATTCCAGTGGCACAGCAGGAATATCATCATAAATAATGACAAGATTCTTAGGAATACCCTCATCACCTCCAAGTTGGCATTTGAAACCTATGAGGCAGAGATTCCATATAAAAATCAAAGGCATTGTTTAAAGAAATAAAAACACTTTCTGAATGATGACTTCCTATTTGCATGAACACTTTAAACAATTTAGTTCACATGTTCAAGCTATTCAATACTTACTCTCTCCACCTCATTGAAAAACCTAACAAGCCTTGACACACGCAGCAGGCGGACAAGACTGAGGATTCTCACGAACATCAAGATGCGCATCATTTTACTGGCTCTGGATGAGGGAGAGTCACCATGATATTGTAGATCCTGTCATGAAAAGGGCACAAGACACATGTTTTCCAATTGAAGTGATGTAATTTCAATACAGTCAAAGGATAGTAGAAAAAAACAGATTACCTACCGCAATAAGTAGGATATAACCAACTGGAAATGCTGCCACCATATCAGGTATAAACCAGCTCTTTAGATACCGTTGTCGAATGCTTTTCAAATCCAGAATGGCTCCCTGTGTAACATACAGAATGATTCACTGGATGTGTTAAAGCAATGTGTTTGTAAAGTCTAGGGCTAATCCTTACATCGCTGTCCTCATTAATGATCCCCATCCGAAAGTTAAGCCCAACGTCAATCAGGAATAGAGTGTCCGAGAACACATTAAACCCCTCCCAACCTACTCCACTGTTCCCATCTAGAAAGGCAATCTCCATTGGAATCCCAATTAGATTCAGAAATGTTATGGCCACCATACACATGATGTAGTAACTCCTATAAATAAGAAAAAAGAGATACATTTTTTTTAAAGAGCTGCATGGCATTTTTATTTTTATTTATTTATTTTATTCATTTCATGTGGTTTTACTTTTCAAAACTCTTTTATTTATTAAAAATTTATTAGCCCATTAAAGAAAGGGTTTTTTTATTATTGGCATCAGTGGTTAAATGAAGAACCTTAAACATGCAATAAACAAACATGAAATCTTTTCATGCCACAAAATGTTGTTCACACTAAGAAAAAATGGTTCCTTTGTTAAGTGTTCACTGAAAGGTTCTCTAGGGAACCAAAAATGGTACGTGCACATTACCTTATACGACTGAAGGGATGGATGACGATCACGTCTCCCTCTTTCTGTCTATTGCGCTCCTTCTCCACGGCCACCTCACTGCCGTAGACATACAGCGAGCGTCTGTTCAACTGAGGCAGTAATAGGCTTTTCCACCCGTTCCATCTGAAGCGTCTGTGATTCTCAGGTGCGAAACGCTGCATTTTCAGACCCTGACTAAGCACCGTAATCACCGAAGCTCCTCTAACATCTCTCACCGAGCCTCTGTGACAACTTTATTTCTGGACTTTCTTTTTTGCTGACCATATTATCCACTTTTCGTCTTCGCCTTCAAGCTCGCTCCCTTTCTTTCTCTCACGCACGCACATGCACAGTCACAGAGTAATTTTCCATCACAGTTTTTCTGGCTCGATCCAGAATGTAGAAGGAGATAAGTTCCAGACTTTCCATTCTTCCCCCCTGTCAAACTAACTATTGTCTCATCAACTATTCAGTATCTCTGCCTCGCGCTCACATCAGCTCAGCTCATCTGGACTGTGGGGCGGTTCTTTGACACAAGGTGGTTTTGAATATCACAAGTAGGCTATTGTCATCTGAACCAGACAGATGGTTCTGATAGAACCGGACAATGGGAGGAGATAGAATTACTTACACTCTCTTTGTGTGTAAATGACTGTATCACAAAGAGATTCCTTCTAATGAGCACATGAAAGTGCACAGAGAATTTTGCTATTTCAAAAAGAGACAGAATACAGGTTTATCTTTTTTTGCAGACATGTATGCTTTTATAAGAAATCAGAGATTAAGTTCACCCAAAAATGAAAATTATGTTATTAATGACTCTCATGTCGTCCCAAGCCCATAAGACCTCCATTCATCTTCGGAAACAGTTTAAGATATTTTAGATTTAGTCAGAGTTTTCTGTCCCTCCATTGAAAATGCATACGGTACTATAGCCTACTGTCCTTGTCCAGAAAGGAAATAAAGACATCATCAAAGTAGTTCAAATGTGAAATGTGAAAACTCTCCATGTGAAAACTCTTGGACTAAATCTAAAATATCTTAAACTGTGTTTTGAAGATGAACGGAGGTCTTATGGGCTTGGAATGACATGAGGGTGAGTGATTAATGACATAGTTGTCATGGGTGAACTAACCATTTAAATTCATTAGCGACCAGGATCTATGTCTAACATTGATCACTACCAACTCTCCTGATATTAGGTTGACAATTAACCTACAGAAGAATAAACTAAAACATATTTTGTTACCCTTTGGAGCATGACAGGGTTCCGTATGAGTATATGTTTTATACCATCACAGAGCTCACTTCCCATCTGGCTCCTATTCGCAACCTCAAACATATTCTTCTAAAAACTATAGCATTGGACTCTACGATCGGTGGAAGTAATCCAGCATCCTTAGACCTTCACCGGAAATAACACCGAGCATAGAGCCCATTGCACTTACTTAATTGAATGGGAAAACAGGCATTCTTTTATAATTGTATTACTTTTTTTCTTGTTATATTGTTTATAATGAATTGATTGAGGAGTACTAATTACTAAGAAGGTTGCTGTCTAACTTAAAAATAGTAATAATGAGGAGTAGGTAACTATGTGTTTAAGGGTTAATATGGGTAGCCTACATCTGGGAAAACTGGTGTGTGTTTTTGTTGAGGATGTGTTTACATCAAAAACAGACACCAGACAGCTCACTAGATCTCCGTTAAACTGAGTACAGTATTATATTGCACTGGCAGGCTATGTTTATGAGAGTCACAATACAGTGTTGAATTTCAAGTGGTATTCAAGTAATGTAACTGGAAACTGATCTTACATTCTCAGAAGAAAACAAACACCTAAACTACATTAATTTGTTGTACTCACATTGCATTATCTACAGTGGGTCAATAAATTCATCAAATCAGTTGGTTTTATTAACAAGTTCATCTGTGAAGCTTCTGTCTATTACAAATACTAAACGATGCATCCATTCAACAATTTTATCTACAGTATCTAATAGAATTATTATTAACATTAATAACCAATTTGCCATCTAAAATTATATAGCTAATATAGACCTGAAACATGTCTGAACAGGAACTACGCACATTACAAATAAATTATACATGGTCATACGCCAACAGTTTTGAAACTGTTATGTTGTTTAAAAATGTGAATTGCAACAAAAGCTCAATGCTGTGTGATTAATTACACATCTGATTATAGCCTAAGCTTGATAAATTATGTGTAATTAATTGGACAACACTTTCAAATGTCACGTTTGAGGTAGGCTTTAGCTTAGCAAAAAAAAAAAAAAAGAAGGCACATTTTAAACTCATAAATTGAGTACCACAAACAAAAATATACTAAACACCCAGCAGAAATTCCTTAGGGAACCCATGCTGCGTTAGCGTTCTCTGTTGGCCTACAAATTCGTCATGAAAAGTTCTATTTCTGCTGCTCATATCATGCTGAACTTAGCAGAAAATGCAGAGAAAATGCAATACAGACATTTTATTTTGTGTTATAAACACAATATTTTGCTATATAAGCTGTTACAGTGCACATCTAAAAAGTACATCTGTCAGACTTGATGCAAGTTGCAGACTTAGTGACACATTCAAAACATCATTGCTACACTTTGGAGTTCTGCTTCAGAAATAGGCAGAATTGGGTTCTTTAGACAAATCACGTATTTTTATTATCCTCATGTAAAATACATTTTTAGACAATAAGTCTATCAAAAGCTTTCTCCAGATAACCATTTTTAAGGTCAAAATCAAAGGAAATAGCCTATACTCAATTGAGTGAACCTGCTATCTGTATAGAGATGTATATTTTTTACACTTTAGAAACAAACTCTATGTGCTCCTGTTGCATCGTATGTAACCTAAAGTGTGAAACAGGTCTAGAGTCAAATAACTTTTGAGCAGTTCTTGAAAACAGCACAGGCCAATATCTGTTGTGCTAAATAAACATGAAGTTGAGAATAAATTTACACTCGCACTTTCATACAGTAGCAAAATCACAAGCCTTGACACAGTTTGCCAGGGCTGTCACTCAGAATTTTCCTGTCCCTAATGTGTGAGCGTGCAGCAGTTACCCAGCTAAATGCTAAATGCATTGTGTTTCGTTTCAGTGTCAGGCACATTCAAGCTACGGGTTTTATCTTTTGTTAAGCTAGCACGTTAGTGTTTTCTTGTATTTTTGCTTATTTTTGCTATGTAAATAAAGCGCCTTATCCCTACACCAAACCTGACAGAATTCCCAGGGGGAAAAAAATATCCCATCAATATCAGAAGCATATGAGAAGCTGTATCAGTATGAACATATTGTAAATAAGTTGAAAAATGTCAAGAAAAGTTGTGTGGATTTGCCTGCAAATATTGACTCGTTTGTTGAAGTATTTTTCATAATACCCATCTGAAATTATATATGAGATAATGTCATTATTAATCCATTAAATATTTTATTCATTTATATTAAAAATTACAATACTGATGTTAGCAAATTATTAAATAATATTCTTATAAAATAAATAAAATAATAGGCTAGCTTTAAATGGCTTTTATTCTGCACAAGACCTTTATTTTGGTTTGTCTGGCAATCGCCATGTTGTTATTGCCTGTTTTTAAAACCGCGTTTCATTTTAGCTCTAGCCATTAAAATGTGTAACTTTAAATCATGTTATCATATTTAGGTAATAAATGGCTATAGCTTAGTTGTTAAATTAGTTTTAATGTTTGTTTTATTGAAATATCGTAACCCGGAAGTTATGGAAGACACTTCCGCAGTCGCGGGGTTATGCTGTTATTAATTTGACAGGTTGTGTAAGAAAGGACACACTTGAGCGCATCAGGTTCTTCATCATATTCATTAAGTAAGTCAACGGTTTCCCGTTAAATGTTTTTTTTTTAATTTGATCTTACCTGAGAGCACGTTTTAAATACCTCCGATTTGCACAGCATCGTTGACAGCGAGGTTAAACAGCTGTAATGTTATTTCAACGAAGCTAGTCGGTTAAGCAGCAGAGGACATGATGTAACTTGTAATATGGTGGCTAGTTTGGTGCCCGCTGCTGGTTGTTCACAAATCACGTAGTGTTGAAACTGGAGTTCAGAGCTGGATAAAATCAATGTGTCCCCTGCTCTTTTGTTTTTATCAGAGAAGTGGACATGTCTGGCCTGTCAGCAGCTAGTGTGGAGGCTTCACCAGCAATAGAGGGCACAGAAGAGAAGAAACCTCTGAAACCATGCTGTGCGTGTCCTGAGACCAAGAAAGCACGAGATGCCTGGTGAGGAAACTTTTGTCTATTTAGTTCACGCTTTAAAGGGATATTACACAATACAAATTAAATGTTGTTGTCATAATTTTTCATGTTGTCCCAAAGCTGCATGACTTTTTTTTGAATCCCAAACTGAGAGAAATAGGATTTTGCTGCTCAGTTAATAAATACATTACAGAAAATAAGTTCAAATTTAGAAAATGATGCAAATCACAATAAAAGTAATCGACATTGCTTGTACACTACTTTGAGGACTTAATATGAGCTAGAACCTTGTATTGTGGCAGATGCAATTCTTAATTTCTCCTTGTGCATGAATATCAAGCCGGTTTAGTGCAACATGAGGGTTGGTAAATGATGCCCAAATAAATATTTAACTTAAGCCAGTCCTGTGCATTTAAGCAAGATACTGTGCAGCTGTGACATTATATTGTCTTCACTGCAGCATAATTGAAAAGGGAGAAGAACACTGCACAGGTCTCATCGAAGCACACAAGGAGTGCATGAGGGCGCTTGGTTTTAAGATATAATACCACCATCATGTTCAAATTGAGTGAATGGTAAGTTAATTTTCTTATGACAATAGCCAGTCTTACGAAGAAGTGATATTTCTTACACATTTTTTTTCCCCCTCTGACTCTGATTATAG
>JAOTRC010000043.1:19063178-19082071 GCA_027497675.1 Cyprinella lutrensis
TACACAGTGCACCCACATATATTATGTAAACACAAACTTTTATTTTGGATGCGATTAATCGTTTGACAGCCCTAATTAGTATTTAACTGACTAAACTGCAAGAACCAGATCTATCAAAAACCAGATCTAAAAAAGAACATTTGTGTTGACACGCACACTTGGTGGTGGAAAGTAAACACCAATGTATGAGTTAATATACACCATTATCCCAACCTAGGGTGTCACTCATGCCTGTCAGTTAATGACTAGTAAAGTTTTGTTATACTGGGCTGGGAAGGGTGGAGAGGAATGTAAAAACGGCATTACGTGTAATACAGTTAGACTGGTTGTGTAAGATTGTGATGGACCGTTTTACTCTATTAGTCACATTTACTTGCTTGCTTAAAATAATCAAAAGCATATCTGAGGATTAAAAAAAACTGACCCATTGCAAGAAAATTAACCGATCCGCTAATGAAGTTGCCAGTTGCTCCTGATAATAATAATTGTCCTACAGCTGTTATAAGTAACATTACAAAGACTCAAAAAGGGCTTAAGGCACACTTATTTTTATCTTAGCCTAATTAGAAGGAATCATCTTGACTAAAAAAAAAGTCAGCGTAAAAAAGCTTTTCTGTTAAAAGTGAAGTAATTCTACAATGAAGCTGAGCTCACCCTTATAAACACTGTAATTTTGAGATTACATGACAATGATGGATTCAATGGGCCAAGTTACTAGTAGTAACGACAACAATAATAATGCTTTTTTATTTTAAGGTACAAATACTAAACAAGCAAAAAAAACACGGTGAGGGTCAAGATCATGGGACAGATCATGTATGTGATCCACTGGTTCAAACAGAACAAGCAGACCCTGGAGCAATGAATCAAACGGGTACGACAATCTGATGGCACACAACAAGAACAAACGGCACAGGACCTTAAGCGCCGGTGGCCACAGGACTAAAAGACAGGTCACTTCCCATTCTCCCTCTCAAAGGCCAGAATAGGAAGTCGACTGGACAAATCAGCAAGCCAACCTAATATGCAAATAAAGGGCCTCGGCAAAAAAACTTGCACGCCTTCTGTTTTTGAATATGAGCAGTCGTCATTTTCAAAGGTGAAAATGAAAAGCTGGAGAGAAATTAAGCTAAAACAATGACTATATTGACACCAAAGGAAAAAAAGAACAAAGTTTGTGTTCTGTTTCTGTGGTGCCTTTGCTATTTATAAATTTTCTGTTGAACTAGCTCTTGATATTTATTGTCAAGAATTGATAATCAGTTCCTAGCATTGAGGCAAGCCGGGGTGAATTTGTTCCTCTGAGGGAAATGTTGTCTGTCTTTTCTTTCTCTTTCTTTCACATGTGCTTTACATAGGTTTATGGTCAATAAAGATCCTATGCAAGACGTTCAGCCATTCTCTTGTATCTTTCTTTGTCCTTTTATTTGGATATGAAATATGCATACATTCTTATAACAGGGCATCCCATTTTAAATTCAGATTCAGTCGAATTAATATGTGTCAGATGCCTGATTTGCTTATTTTACCATATTCAATTATTGATGATGAAGAATTGTCTGTTGCTTGACACCATTCAGGCCAAGCAGTTTCACACAAACTCTGACTCAGTTGGCCTTTGAATTCCCTGTACCAGCGTTTGGCTGGTGACAGCTGCACTTAACTATGCACGCAGGCTTAAAATAGAGCTGCTGCTCCCAGCACACTCTAATCTGAGGTCTACTCGCAGAAGTGCTTTTATTCTGTGTGCACACCTGGTGTGAACCCAGCAAATGCAATTCATAATTTGCATTTTCTCCAAAAGATTTCACAAAGTTCATGAGCATAGATAGTTACTGACAAAAACACAAGAACAGCTTGCTTCTTTCACTATTTGTCCTGCTTATAATTGTATAAATCATGGTCATTTTGATATTTAATTCATTAAATCGCAGCATAGGCACAGTATGTGCAAATGCATAATTGATATTTCTTTGATGTGAAATGTGTAAATTGGTTTATTTCAGTCATTCAAATAGCTTTAAATGATGCTTGACTACAATGAGAGTGTATCTGCATGCTTCTCTTGCAGGGCACATGTCAAATTGACAGCTCTGAATAGTAGCTTTGACACTCTCTTATCAACTGTATCAGCTAGTTAAGTTGCACAAGACAACCTATATATATATATATATATATATTTACTTTCATTGTGTACTTTATTCTTTTTGCAGAAAAATGGAAGCCTGTTTTTTTGCCATGGAATAAAATAACACAATTGCAATTTTATATCTCACAATTTGGACGTTTATAATTCGCAATTCTGACATTTATATCACAATTCATTACAATTTAATTTCTAATTCTGAGCTTATTCCTCACAATTCGGAGTTTCTGGCAATTCTGAATTTAGGTCTCTTAAATTTGACTCTTTTATGTTAATTTCTAAGTTTTTATCTTTTTTTCCATAAGTTTAATTAATTTCACAATTCTGTGATTACATCACACAATTTAGACGCAATTCCGAAGTGTCAAAAAATGTCAGAAGTGAGAAAAGAGAAAAGTAATAATAATATAAAAGAAAAAAAATCCACTCACTCCTGCACCCCATTGCTAAGCAGCAGAATAGTGTATTAAATTATCTACCAACAATCGGTGAGCCAAGTTATGTTAAACTACACACAGGAATGACCAGGGAGGGGGAGGTAAACAGTGTTACATGATCTCCTGTTATTTGATCGGTCTCAGATTCTTTGAATGTTCTGCCCCCATATCCTAGGACCCTGCTTCCCTCAAACACTAGTAGAGATTGAATACAAGTTTACTGTTTGATTGTGAGAAAATGAGTGTTGGTGACATCTGGCACAGCTTTCAAAGGTCTTCCCAAATGTCAGTGAAAGCTTCTCTCTATGTCACTTGTTATCATAACCACTCTGCTCGGCCATCATTGTGTTATGTTAAGTAGTGGGTCTGCTTTCTGTCCGTGGCTCTTTCCCCATTGGGTTTCAATTCCAAACATGGTTATCCTTCTCATGGTCTCTACCCCCGCCTCTCCTGCTCCATGTTTCCAACAGTCTTCAGTCCAGTGTGGTTCGGCAACAGAAGCAGAGACATTATAGGGCTGAATTTCTTAAGGAAAAGTGAGTGTCAGTGGAACTGAATGGAACGGAATTATGAAGCTTCCTTCATTCCAACTGTTGCTGGCAGTAAGTGATGCATTGACTGTTAGAGGCTGTGGGGAACACTCTTTTTGAATCTAATATCTAGTCTTTTTACTACATTGGGCTTATGAACCACTACTTTTTCCATCAAGGTATTTGATGACATTTTTTTATATATATATATTCAGTATAATTGGAGACAGCAGAGGCACAAACATGAATAGTGGCGACTTTGTTGACACCATAATTTACAATCACACAATCTGCAATGGATGGACCAACAGCACTGAAGGTGCCATCTACCATCTGGGTAACACCATTCTTTTTTTGGGCTATATGGGTGGTAGTACAGCATATGGGGCTCTGTACATCTTCAGTTTTTTGGTTCCCGCTTTCCTCTGTTTGGCTATGTGGGGCTGGCTGACAGTGTGTGGCCTTGATGTCTTCATCTGGAACCTGCTGCTGATGCTGCAATGTTTGGCCCAGGTGTGTCATCTGATTTTTCGGCTGATGCAGGAAGGTTTAGCCAACGAGGAGCTTTCTGCACTTTACGCAGCGGTCTATCTGCCACTGGATGTACCTGTGCAGGTGTTCAAGGAGATCACGGCCGCCAGCGAGAACAAAGTGCTTTCTCTAGCGACTGAGGAGACGTATGCTGTGGAGGGGAAGACGCCCATTGATCAGCTGTCTTTTCTCATTTCTGGCAGGTGAGAAACAGAATATATCAAAGAGCTGTAGACGGTTCCTTCTCTATTAGTGGTTGATCTTGAACTGGTCTAAACACTGTAAATATCTGCTTTTTCCTTTTTACCTAAAAGTGTACCAACGTCAATATTTGTTTTAGCTCGCAATACAAGCTGTTCATTCTGAGTCGTTCATTGTAATAAATAGCAGAACATTTTTGGGGGTCAATGTTGGATGTTTTTTGTCCTTCCTAATAAATGATGAAGAAAAAGCATCAGTAGTAGTATTTTGGTGTAAACTTTTATAAAATTAAATATTTTGAAAAAACTACTTATAAACTACACTGCTTATGAAACACCTTTTGTCGGCCAAATCATGTGGTGAATATAAAACAAACAGGAAATGATATCAGAGAGGACCCCTGCAGACCCTCATGACTGTGTCAAGGTCAATAAAGGCCTGTTCACTCCAAGAAAAATAACTATAAAGATAACTAACCAACAATATTAGCACGCTCTTTGTTATAAGTGAGTGCTACAGTTGTCGTATATCCTTAGTTAATAAATCCTCTAGTTCTGTAAAGCAGGGTGGATTCTAGGCTGTCAAATGTTTTTATCATTCATCAGCTGCAAAAAACAAACAAACAAAAAAAAACGTCTTGAAAGTGATTCACCAGTTACTTTCCTTTGTGCCATTCTCATTATAGTTGAGGTTTGGATTCTGCTTTTCTTTTATGTAGAATGATTTGTATAAACATATCTTTATGGTTTTAGTTATAGTTATTGGTGTGAACAGGCCTTTAGTCTCTTAAAATCTCTATAATTTGATTAGTTCAGGTTGTAAAATTTCATGGTGAAACCATGAATTATTAATTCATATGTGTGATATCTTGAAAATTATGTTGAAAAGCTTTGTCAAAAATAATAATGTGTACTTTTACATGTAAGGTTAAAATAAATGTTTTTGCTTTACCTCATGGTTAAACATTTTTAAATTCATTCAACTTCCTCTCTCTACATTCAACTTTTCTAATATACTGAGAGAGAGAGAGAGAGAGAGAGGGGGGGGGGGTCTATCCATCAGTTGTTGAATGGATTTTGAGATGTGGGAATTCCTCTCAAAAATAAATGTTAGCTTGCAGTTAGGTTAGTTGTGGAGGGGTGGAGGGGTGCAGTGGTGGCGTATTTTTGTAGGTCAACCCGGAAGTTAGCATCACACTGGTTCCCTCAACAAAAAACTATAGTATTTTTTCATTGACTTTTGGATTATTGCAGAAAGTAAGGTGTGTGGAGACTATGGAACAGGAAGTGGTAAAATGTGAACTTGTTTCTGGGTTTTAGCCTACAAAACATACGTCATCCCTGCATCACGCTATTGGAGAAAATCTGGCACACGTCACCAGAGAGAAGTCCGTCGTTTCAACAGAAGGTTCAGTTATGCCATTTTGATTAAACATTGAAGGGTAAAAACATTTTTTTTAAATCCTTGGATCAATGAGATCAATAACATACATTTATAAAATAGGAAATAGCATTCATGCATTTTAATTTCATGCTGACTTTAAGTTTATTCAAAAACATATGAAACCAACATCAATACAAAAAGGACACTTCTACATGACACATGTGTTTCTGCTATTACAGGATTAGAGTTTCCTTAGAAGGTCAGTTTCTCCATTACATCTTTCCTCACCAATTTCTTGACTCTCCTGAATGGGAGTCTCTAAGACCAACAGAGGAGGGCAACTTCCAGGTATGAAAACATACTGGTTGCTTGGGTACATCAAGGGCCATGGCAACATCTTTTAGACAGTGTCATTTTGCTAAATTATTCAGTTCATGCAACCATGAAACATTGCTTGCCCTTAAACATCCCATGACCCTTTTTACCTCAGGTGACACTAACCGCAGAGACTGACTGCCGTTACATCTCTTGGCGCCGGCGTCGGCTTTACCTTCTGCTGTCTAAGGATCGTTACATTGCTCGACTTTTCTCTGTCATGCTCGGAAGTGATATTGCTGACAAACTGTATTCTCTCAATGATAAGCTGTTTGCCAAGAGCGGTGTGCGCCTTGATATTCGTCTGCCCAGTCTCTACCACGTCCTTGCCCCCTCGTCACAGGGCAGTGAGGGTGGCAGCACTAGCTCACCGCCCAGGGCAAGCCAAGGAGATCCTACAGTCATGAAGGTCGATCCAGCATCGTCTAACCAGCGCTCAGATGGAAGAAACTTCCATCCGGACCAGGGGAAGACCCCTGTGCCCAAACCTCCACACCAGCTCTGGCCCTCAGACACAGAGATGCCCTCTGGTGAGGACTCAACCAGCTTGGTTCTGGACGACTTTGCTGATATGACAGGCTCTCTAATGGATTACGGGAATGAAAGGGAATATTTGAAGTAAAGATTGGGGTTTTGAAGCATAACACACTGGAACACTTCTTAAATCACAATGTAAGTACACAAGTAAGGATTGATGGGTGGGTCTGTATATGAATGGGGCTGGTTTGCATGAAGAGGCACAACTGCACTAACTGGACATTTGAGCTGCACAACCACTGACTGATTAAGAAAATGCAGAGTGATGAATGTGCATGATGAATTGTTATATTTAGTGCTCTTTTAAGACCTGGATTATATTTATGTCTTTAGTATCATCTGCTGAATTTATATGGAAGGAAGGCCAATATTTCATTCATATATAGTGATTATTATATTACATTGAAAATTGAAAGATGTCTTCAAAGGTTATTTTTTTTTCCTTTAAAATGACAGTGCACTCAATAATGTCCACAATGGTTTCAGACACCCAAATATCTGTCAGACAAATACCCCCCTACTTAAAGTTTTTTGGCTTTTAGCATGAATATGTTAGCATTACTGTTATTTGTGCTAGTGTGCTTCAAAACAAAATTTGCAGACCAAACCAAACATTTAAAATGAAAATTTGGGTTGATGTCAAAATCCAACACCAGATTGACGTCAATCTCCAACGTCGGACAGAATTTGTATTGTGGTTGAAAATGAAAATCGTGTTGACGTCAGAAATCAACATCATTCGGGTTCTGACATCAACCAGACTTTCATTTCCAACCAAAATCTAACGTCTTTCCGACGTTGGATGTTGACGTCAATCTATTGTCGGGTTCTGACGTCAACCAGACTTTCATTTCCAACTAAAATTCAAACCCTGCAACCAAACTGACTTTACTACTTTCTACTCAAGGACTTTGACAGAAATGCAGCGGAGTAAAAAATTACGATATTTGTCTTTTAACTGTAAAGTTAAAATAAAACGTTTCCAGAAAAAAATAATATTCAATAGTAGGCCTATACATTAATAATACATTAATTTTGCAGTATAGGCTTTGGGTTACTCTTTAAAAATTACAGTGTGTTTAACTTTTAATTGTTTTACCACAATGGTATGTCCTAATTTAACATGTGTGTCCCCTCTGGCAGAGGAAATGCTCGCTTGGGTGAGAGATGAGTTTTATTTAGTACATGCGGTGGAGTTATATTCAATATTTCCTTCTTAGAATATTTTGTGTTAGACGTTTCTATGCCTAGAGTCAGGCAGGCTTTATTTTACTACATAGGCTACACTTGTGCCAGAGGCTGGATGAAAGACTGGAAGGGGTTTGGGATATCCAGGGATCCAAACATGCCAAGTCTGTTCATCCAGCAATCCAGCACTCCTCCCTCTTCAAACACTTGGCCTTGCCTGCAAGGGGCAGATTGCATTTTGTAGTGTACTGGATAGTGGGACAGGTGTGGGAGGAGGAGAGCTCCGCTGTCATTTGAGACATGACCTTCACATGCTAGTTTCATTCCAAAGGAATGAGGTATATGGATCATTTCCAGAAATACAGCCTCCCCTACCGAAACCAATGTGAGAACTACACCAGTGGATAAAAACATGTCTTTAAATGTGATTATGTTGTGCTGAATTATGGAATTTATTTCAGTGTTCTCAATGACATTTTGATATGCAATCTTTTTCCATAAATCTAACAGACGATGATACTCCAGGAAGTCTTCCACTTCGTTTCCAACGAGGACGTGCCCCACTGGCCCCTACTGACACCCCAAAGCTATAGGAATGGTTTCAGCAGCATAAAGGCTATAACATCTGAATGAATTCTTCATTAAATCACCATCATAGTGGTTTACTTTTATATGATTGAAGACAACATTAGCACAGAACCGTAAAAGATCCATCAAATGTACTTTTTAAAGGACAAAACAGAATCACAAACCTTTTTTTTCAGACAGATACCATATGATTCCACATCGCTGTGATTCCAACATGGCTGTTTTATAATTATTCGAAATGGCATGTGCTTGTTGGTTAAATCTGTTTTGAATACTGTACCGGAATTGTTTTAAGCAGGAAGTTTTAAGCAACAAATTAGACTTTTCAACACAAACAAATCAATTTTTATTTAAAATTGAACACCTCAGAGTTGATTGATAATAGGTAGATATTAAATGAGATTTATTAAAAAAGTGTGTGCTTTATCATAATAGGTATTTAGTAAAAGCTTCATCATCATGTACTGAGACTGTATACTGACCATGTTATGAAAATGTATTTTCATGGGGCCAACTGTTAATTACTGAGTTAAGAATGTGACTTGATATTCCTCTTAAGATGCCATTTCAAAGCAGAGATTAGCCTTATTAATTGTGAATGGACAAATGCTAATTTGTAATACCAAGTATGCAGTGTGCAGTTATAAAAACTAATCACAGTGCCACAATATAGAATTTTGTACCTTGAATATACATTTTTAATAATTGAAAATTAACTAGTACATTCAGCACATATATTAACACATAAAATAACTGATGTATGTTGAATGACTGATTTCCATAATTCACAATGTTTTTGTTGTTGATTGTTGTCTAACAAAACTAAACACAGAAATTCAGGAAGGCTACGTTAAATTCCTCTCGATTAAAATTTCATTATAACACTTTCTGGAACAGTGAACATAAAACAAAAGTATCTGAAATCATATACATTTTTTGAGTGTGTGTGTGTGTGTGTGTGAAAACAATTATTTTGTGAAAACACAATAAATAAATCTAATGAAGCATTTCGGTCCCCTTGAATCCTATCTATGTCTTTGTCACCAAGCTTTAGTGTCTCCTAACCTAAACATGCTAAAAAAAAGTTTTAGTGTGTGACCTTTTCTCTTTAAAGCTGGTTAATAAGCTCTCTTAAGTATTTTTGTGTTGTTTTATTAATTTAGCACACTTGTACAAAGTCATGTGACCATGATACTCCCCGTCCAATATGAATGTTCTTCACACATAATGGATCCAACCCTCTGCACACAGAGCACAAATACAATGGTATTAAATACATTGGATGTGCACATGTGATGTCTAAATCTAAATATTGTGTAATTCCTGAAATGAGTCTGCACAATGAGTAAAGCAAGTTAAAAGGCAAATATTAAAGCTACATTTACCTGGTGTGAGGGACTTCAGAGATGCAAATATACTCAAAATGAATGTCTCCTTGTCTGGTGAATCGTGCTCCTATGTTTTTCAGCTGCACTGAGTCAATTTTACACAGTCCCTCCGGGTGTGCAGCCACCTTTTTAAAGGCAGTTTCATCTGAATTTCTGAAAAAAATAGCATACAAACATATTCACACACATTTTAAACAGTTAAAGGACTGAACCTGTAGTAAATCAACACATGCTATAGCTCTGGTAAAATTCGAAATGGAGTTCACTCACAGTTTGAGCTTTAGCTCAGTCTCAGGGTGTCCTGTAGAGATCAGGGTGAGCTGAACCTCAGCAGTCTTGTCTAATGGGGAAACCTTCAAATCCACAAGGATGTGATGCGCTGAAAAAGATTATGGGCATGAGTGGCATTTTTAGGCTGTATTTATAACATGTCATTAACATAACACTTCATTTATTTACTTTTACATATGGCAGCATAGTTTCTATTGATTTCACTAAGCCTGTAGAGACTTTTATTTTTTTTTTTTTGTTTTTCATTTTTTGGTGACTATATTCTACCATTCAAAAGTTTGGGTTCAATAATAATGTATTTTATTCCTGTGATGGCAAAGCTGAATTTTCAGCCTCATTACTTCAGTCTTCAGTGTCACATGATCCTTCAGAAATCATTCTGATAAGCTGATTTGCTGCTCACTAAATCTTCTTATTATCAATGTTGAAAATAGGTGTGCTGCTTCATATTTTTGTGGAAACCATGATCTATTTATTTCAGGATTATTTATGAACAGAAAGTTCAAATAACAGTATTTATCTGAAGTTGTTGACAGTGTAGGTGTTTAAAAAGTAGACAACAGGATGAATTCATACGAAAGACTGTTTAAGTATAATTAAAACATAAATCAGGGTGTTAATACATGCAGTATCTGAGAGACATATACCACAATACGGTGCCGTAGCAGTGGTCAGAAGATAGACCCTCTCTTGATCTGGCAGTGGAGTAGCTGTTATCCCACTGTTCTTTAACAAGCCTAAAATACACACACGTATAGAAACAGTCAAATTTGTTTCTTGGGAGCAATTGTGAAATCCTTTTGTTACAAAATCAGCCTCAAATGAAACATTTTCAGCAGTTGGAGTCACTCATGCACACAAAGAAAAAGTCAAGCCTGATTAAACACCTAAATGAACTAGAACATCAAGGTCATTACAATCCAAAATTAGACTAGCATGCAACCCCCCTCAGAATTATTTTTCACATTTTCACTAATTGAGGACATGCGTGTGAACCATGGCCATCCTCCTTATGAAGACACATCTCATCATTCAGCAGAGTCTTTGAAGTACAAAAATGTTTGCGCATCAGGGATATTTTAGTAAGAATGTTGATTTCATCAAATTCAAAGGCTACCGATTTATTCACTTTTAAGAAACAAGTTTTTTAAACATATTTTTGTGTTCACAAACAGACTTAAATATTTAAAATATTACCTATTTGTGGGCATGTGCCATTGAAGGGTCCCTCACAGGTGATGCATTTTCCTGCCAGGAATTCCTCATAACTGGAGCAGGGGAAACCAACAAGCAGACAGGAGCCGTTCAGGGCGCTCATGTAGACATGCAGAGCCCTCATGTGGTCACAAATGACATAGCCATACACTGGAAAGTAGATAAAAACTGACAACATAGACAGATTCTCAGGTAGCATGAAGCTACGGTACATTTTATGAGCTTAATAAACTTAATTCCTCTGTTAGTGTTTGGTCAGCTTTTGCTGTCTACTTACTTGAAGCAAACCTTGAGCGTGCGCAACCGGCTTGGTCCATTCCACCATTTAAGAAGAAGTCCACATGTCCGACAGGAATGGATATTCCAAAGTCTGGCAAAAGTACATTTTTTTTAGTTCATTTGTGTTATAGGCTACTTCTGTATTAAAATATAAACCCTTGTTTAATTATAAATCAAGAAAATGTCCTGTTTAATATTAGACAGCATTCTAAAATAAATGAAAATAGATTTACAGTCTGAATCAGTGTGGATGGCCTCAACAAACAAGGCATCAGATGAATCCAGACGGTCATATGGATCAGCACCCTTAAACATGGGTCCTGCTGGGTCCAGACCTGTGCACACACAAAACTCACATGTACAGTATGTTCTGTATGATAAAAAAATATTCACATAGAGGCTCTTTTAGGATTTTGCATAAACACAATACAAACTTTAGTTAAAAGTTTCAAACAACATTTTGTTTTCTCACCAAGGTTGTGTGGTGTAACAATATGTCATTGTTTATTTGGAGTGCACTCGTGGCTTCTGCTTTTGTCTGAAAGACTCTTTCAGTGTGGTGCAGTGTTGGTCTTTGTTCCACTCATAAAGTCTAGCATCTTCATATCAGGAAAAAATTAACAGCCTATACAGTCCTAACTATCCTATAGCAGGCTTTATTGTTAGCCTACATAGTGTGCCTTTAATATCATTTGATTTAATGGCATTTTGAAGATTCTGATATATTTTCAATATGGTCTCTAATTTGATCAACTTATATTTCAATTTACTTTTATTTAGGCATTGAATTAAAATATTACCTGTGATTCGACCCAGCTTGCCTTCAAATAGGGTCCCCACAAATCCACACACATGTGCTCCAAGACTCACGCCGATGAAATGGAAAGATTCCAGTGTGCTTCCATACTTCTACAAAAGAACATCAGTGTACTTCCAATGTCATACTACTCTTTACAATGTACCTTCTGTGGGTTAACTGTTACTATTGATCATTGTGAACAAGTTTATTATATTATTTCGTCTGCCAGATGAACACTGCTTACAGAGAACTCTACAGCTGTGCAGCCATTTGTAGTGGTCAAGTGTTCTATAATGACTAAAATGGATTCTATAATACTTTCATAATCAAAAAAAAAAAAAAAAAATTACCGTCAGCTGATTGATAAGCACTGATATCTGCACTGCCACCTCCTTGTAGTTCTCTACTACCAGGTTATAAGCAAAGGAGGCTCCATAGATCCAGTCCACCACTAGAACGTTCACGTCCTCTTCCTGCAGTAGAGCCTGAGCTAAGCCACTTACCCAGGAAGGTTTACTGCCCATGGCTCTGAAACGCAGTAAATTAAGGAGTCATCTCTGTAAAAGATCATTCACATGGACTTCTTTCCAGTTACTACATGCAGCTGATTAAATGCTTCACCTGTATCCATGAACAATAACTTTAGTGGGGAGTGATGAGTTGAAGTAAGCCGTGTGTTTCTGGGTATGGTTGAGGCAATCCTGCGTGAATAGGCTGGCACAGTCTGCATTCTTTCGTGTAAGGAGAAGGTACTGAACCTGGAGCTTGGTGGCTTGTCTGTATTCCAGCCAGGTGGTGTTGTTGAAGTCAGCACACTTGGGTCGGGATGGTTCTTCATCACCTGTTAAGTTAGGCATGTGAGAGCTCATGAGTATCCCACAAGGTAAAACACAGTTTCGAGATTTTAATAACCTATTATTGGTAGTTTTACCGGATTCCCCTGGCACTGATTTCCCTGCAATTCCCAGATGTGCAAGTTTGACATATAGTTTGACATAATATTATAAGTGAAATATTATATATATTGTATAGAAAAATTGGGAAGAAAACCAGAAGATATTTTGGAAATTCACTTTGAAAGTTGAATCATTTTTATTGAATTTAAATACAAATGTATTAAATTGCAGCCTCCAAAAGTGCAAGCAGTATTAAAGAAAAGAATTTTTAATTTTGATTCAATTCAAATGCATTTGTAGAGCGCTTTTCACAATGCATATTGTTTCAAAGCAGCTTTACAGAAAGTGCATTTCTCTATTGCACTTTTGATTAGTGCAATATAAAAAAATTTTTTATACCAATAATTTTGAACCACTGTAATTCTCATTCTGCACCTTCAGATATTTTATAGAGATCAAATGGTCTTTTTCAATAAAACAATAGATTTGTTAACATTTAAAATCACTTATCAAATTCTGTATGCACTTTCATTCACAATTGTTGACCTGTGAACCACTTACTGAATCACTTGAATCAACGTCAAGCAACTCCAAATAGAAGAGCTGTAGGCTACTCTATTAAATACATTTGGGTGGGATGCGTTCACATAACTGGCATAATTAAAAAAAATGTACAGAAAAATGATCTTACCCACAGCAGAGGTGACACACACTAACAAATAAACAAAAGTTTTGCAAGCCATCCATTTCCAAGCCATGGCTTTATTGATCAACCGTGCTAAATCAGCTGAGCGAGAAGTTTCTGCTGGTTAGATTCCTGTTCAAGTGCAAAATCGTTCTTTGACGTCAACTAGTTGCCTTAAGAAGCCTGGAATCCACCTAATAGCCAGCCTCAATCTGTTAATGACTGTTTCTGAGAAAAATGCTACAATATCCGATTAAGTGAGATGAAAGGCTTTTCCTTCCGTTCCCGGTGTGCTGTTATGAACCATGTCAGCATGTAAACCTGAGAGAAATTAACTCCATGCATCCATTCTGTGATAGCTTAGCTGGTGGTGACTTTGTATTGGACTACAACAATGAAAAACAAATGAGCAGTCCACTGGTATGCAGCTGGTTGAGAACCCATGACCTCACAGTCACAGATGAAATGTTTGATTGTTTATCCAGCGGCTGGACTCTGTCCTCTTTAGCACAATGTAATGGGCAAAACTCCCAGAAGGGTTTTAGATGAATTGAAGTGAAATTAACACAATCAGATGGTATCACTTGTTCAGACTCCCTCAAAAAGCTGTCTTCTGCAAAAGTGTAGTTCCTTAGAATACAGTTGCGATTGCTTTAGGTGTTTTCTAAAGGCAAGTATCCACTAGATGACTTTTAAAATCAAGAACTTTTTTTAGAATAACTTTTTTTATTCTAAAACACTCAAAGATCAAAAATATTCGTACCATCAACTCCAGATTGTAAAACGAGGCAAAAATAGAGTAGTTTAGTCCAGTCCTTAAATAAACATGGTCTGGACGCATATCTTTGACTCCTTGTCACACTCGCCAAGCGCCAAATGAGAGTAAAATCTGTGTTGGGGAGTATATGAAATGGTGTCAATTGCTAGTTGGTCTGTAACATTTTTATGAATTTTAACAATACAATGTTTTGAGAACGTGAACGACACTCTAGACAGATGAGGGAACAATGAGGGGACAATGCAGCAAGAGAACTCACACATTAATTTTTAACACGTTGTGTGTATGGAAAGTGTTGTGGGATCACACATCCGAACCACATGCACATAAATCCATGTCTCAGACTGTGCAATTTCTGAACACTGAATTGAGCTCTCTTTACGTCTTGTTGCACTTTAACAGATATATTCAAACAAAATTGTAAAAATGCCGTCTTGGCAAGTATCCTTGTAAACATAGTCAGTTTTGTTTTCAGTGAACCCCAACTCCATGCATTAGCTCTTAAAGTGACAGCAGCCTAATATTCCTGCTGCTGTTTGTGTTTTTAATTTGAATCAAACCACAAATAAATAAATAAATAAAATAAAAAAACAAAGAAAAAACACTCAATGCTCTTGACTGGATACATTTTGTAACTTTAATAAGGATTAATCTAGATGCATCATTTTTGGTAAATTATTTAAAGCCGGTAATGTTCCTTAGTCACCAGCCATTGGCAGGTTTGGCACAAAGTTAGTAATAGGCCCTGGGTAGACCTATGAATTACCACATTATACAGTAATTTGCTTATAATTTGCTGAAATTATTATTATTATTATTATTATTATTATTATCATTTTCATTTTAAAATACATTCATTCAATAAAGCGATCCTCTTTTGGAATGAGTAAAAGCTTATCATTTTTTTCTTTATATGGAAATTTATTTATATTTTTGAGACAAGTGTAAGCATAATATACAGTCATTTCCAAGTTTTTTTTTAATTATGTAAAACATGCATTATCCAAGTGTAGATCATTTACCTAGACATCTAATGTTATCTTCTCTGATTAGTAGGAAATATTACTATAAATCAACAAAAAAGAAAAAAAAAACAGGTAGCACAGTATTAATAAACATGATGTTAGTTTATTTTAAGTTAATTTGCTGTCTCTCTGTGGGTAAGACAGATGCTAGCCAATCTGTAGTGCGCTTGCGTGCCTCTTCCCACTCATAACGAGGGCAATATCCAAAATCCCTGTGAGCTTTTTGATATGAGAAACTAAATGGTGTGTTTAACATGGTCAGTAACTGCCTATTTAGGGGTGGAGTGAACCTCAGGAAGGGTCGGAGCACAACATGCAGTAATTCCATGAGGAATGACAGAAGATATAGAAGTGGAAAGGGCAAAATGGGCCTTTCTTGTATACCAAAGCCTAATGGTGAAAGAACAGCATAGTTGAAGTCAGAGTAGCTGACAGGTGGTGTGTTGTCTGAGATGTAATAGAAGTTTCCACCTATCACGGCCCTTTTCTGAGGATCTCTGAGTGCCCGTCCTGCTTGTAGATGTGCCAGGGCTGCGTTTCCCACGTATACAGGATTCACTTTTGCCTCACGTCTTGATGTTCGCAGCAGCACATTTCCATTGCGGATTCCTTCCCTCATGTGGCCTAAAGTAAATCGACAGCCTGGTCCATAGATGTACATGGGCCGCAATGCACAAGTAGCCAGCTGGCCTCCATTGCGGAGCTGCTCTCCATTGGCCTGAAGGCAAATCTGTTCAGCCTCCTGCTTGGTTTTGCTGTAGCTAAACTTAAGACAGGGGGAGTAGGGGGTGTCCTCATCGCCGTTAATGATTGGATCACCGCGGCCATTGGGACCAGCCACCTCAATGCTGCTAGTATAAATGAAGGAGGCTACGTTTTCTTGGATGCAGGTCTCCAGCAGCAGTTGTGTTCCTAACATAAAAAATAAAAAAAATAAAAAAATTCATTGCCTTTGAACCTCATTATGATTATATTGTGTTGTGTTAGCATATTTTGATTAGTCAGAGTGGATCTTTTATTTGATTTGCTAAAGCAAGTATATTTTATGTAAGTAGTTCTCAATCTTTTTGAATTACATTTCATGATTCCAGAAGTTTTAAGAGCTGAATATTTTTCAGGTGTCCCTCTCTTTTAAACAATGAATCCACATTAATTTTCTAGTTGTTGTGATTTAAAGGACAAGATTTAAGGATAAGGACATATTTTATTTTACAAGGATAAATTATTTTAGAGCTTGGCATACGTACAAAAATGTGAATTCCTTATAAAAAAAAATGATGCTGTTGTTTTTATTTGATTATATCCAGTCTTTCCAAGGCCATGGCAATGTTTCTAAATTTCCTGTGCCCCCCTAGAGGGCTCCAGCCCTCCAGTTTAAGAACCATTGATACAAATGCTCACTATTTGTTTCATCTCATTTTACTGAAAAAAAAAAAAATTGTGACCAAACTCTATATTCATGCTGAATTTTTTTCCTCTTACCTCAAATTCATTCAGACTTCATTCAGCCAAAGACCAGTACAGATCCCTCACCTTTAACATTGACTCCATATAATTCACTGTATTCAACTGCTCCAATGACATCGATGAGCGATGCAGTGTGAAAAACAAGTGCTGCTCCTTTACAGGCTCTTCTCAGCAGATCCCAATCCCTGATATCCCCCTCAAAAACACTCACTTTAGTCTCACCCCTGCAATCTGAGGACACAGACAGAGAAACAAATCGAAGCTAGAGAGTTGATTTGATCTAGTTCTCTATTTTTCACCATTTGTTGTTATAAAGTTATGTTACTTGTTATAAAGAGACAAGAATTTAAAAAAGACAGAAATGTCATGTGAACGGTTTACATTATATATGTGTATATTATCTGTTTTCCTAATATCATCAAGCAAAGTGCAAAACAGGAAGAAATATTTCAACTTAAGAGACACCACAAAACCAGTGAATATAAATAGAGACCTACAGATTCCACAAAAAGGAGAAATACAAGAGGGATTTTCTAGAATACACTGTAATGGAAGTATCCACTTACCATCAAGAGACTGTATTAGCTCAGATCGGATGTTTCTATCCAGCAGTCGGATCTCAGCAAGCTTCTCTTCCAGCAACAGTCTGATCAGTGTTTCTCCCAGAAACCCGCAGGCTCCTGTCACCACACACACTTCTCCTGACAGAGCCATGGCAACTTCCTCCAGCACCACTTCACTCCTTGTTATACCGCTATATATGCCACTATAGAAGAGAGCAGGACTGAAAACCACTGTGACGCGATGAGACCTCGGAGATGGAGCAGACAGGGAGGGTGGTGTGTTTTGAAGTCGTACTATCTGCCAAGGACAGCCTCAATGCCACAGGCTGGGGAGAGGACTTGAGAAACAATGTGAAGGTGCAAGTCAGCAGCCTTTACATGTTGTCAAATGAGAGATACATAATGGGATCTTAGGGGTTTCGCTCATTTTTCTTAATTGTATTTTTAGCATATTTGTAGGCCTGTTGTCTTAGTTTTGTGCAAAATAAAAGTAAAATATAGACACAAAACCTTTAGGAAATGGCTATTTTACTAATATATTGTATTGAACATATTTAATACGAATACAACCTACTTAATCTGACCTTTTCAACATGGACGATTTAAACAACTTCCAGTTGTTAAAAATAATAACTACAGTAGCAATTCCCCTAATACTAACAATATAATACTTCCCTGAAGTAAGGTGATGGCGTCCTGTCAAGAAGCTACTATCACTACCTCAATCACACTTGAGCTGTTTTTGCCTTTTGAGCGTAGAATCTCTAGTACTTCTATTACTACCTCAATCACACATAGATGTTCTGTTGTTGTCTTTTGAGTGTACAATCTGTTTCTCAGCTGCACAGCATTTACTTGACGTGACTCACAAGTTGCTCTTTGTAGAAATGAAGTTTTATTCAACGCCGGGAGATCACTGGCCACCACAACAACCAAATGAGTTTCCTGAATAGAAAGATACATACATAAATCATACAGTTGAGTAAAAATCAATGATTTATTCTGGTGATTGGTTTGTAATGATCTAATGTAATCATATGACTGTTAGTTCTACTGTTTTAAGCACTTTTGGGTTGAGTATAAATGGCCTTTGACCAGAGCATCACTAGTCTGCATTTAATGTTGTAAATACCCAATAATACAATATAATGTTGTGTGTGTGTGTATATATATATATATATGCCTTTATACAGATATTCATCTGTATAAAGGGAACATTCAGTTTTGACTGTAGTCTTTCAATCATTTTTGAAAGACTGTAATCTTTCAATTACAATTATCTCATTTACTCAAGGTATGACTTTGGGATAATTGTTCTTTGGCTTCAGATGCTCTGTCTAATGACTTTTTCAAAACATGAAATCATTATACAATGTCGAAAATAGTTGTGTTCATTATTTTTGTGGAAAATGTAATATATTTTTTTCAGGATTCTTCAAAGAATAGAAACAGAACAGCATTAATTTGAAACAAAAATCTTTTATAACCTTATAAATTGCTTTGCTGTCACATTTGATAAATTTAATGGATCCTTTCTGAATAGAAGTATTAATAAAATAAAAAAATAAAAAAACCTTACTGACCCCTATAT
>JAOTRC010000043.1:19082171-19092317 GCA_027497675.1 Cyprinella lutrensis
TTAATATAGGATTTTTTTTTTTGTTGTTGTTGTTTTGCTTTAGTGTAAACATTAGAAATGTTGTTCTGTTAAGATAAACGTATACAAAAAGACACCTAACACAAATTAATTGATTGAAAAAAAGTTTAATTTTGCAAAGTATTTGCCAAAGTATTTGAAGCAAAAATAAAGCTAATTTAGAGATGCAACATTAAGCACTGTGGCCGTCATATGTGTCATCAGTCACTGAAAGAGAGCAGCATTTAAGCACCGTCGAGCACACAGTATGGTACACTAACAGCTTTTTTACAAGCAAATTATTTTCCCTTGACCCAAAGTGGCATGTACAATAATCAAACCATTTAATCTGTTTTTGAAAAACATATTTGATGCTAATTTCAGTATCTCACTTGTAAAGGCCAATAGTGATATTAAAACATCTGTTCAGCCTTTGGATGTTGAAAGAGGACACTCTTGTATTTCAGCCTCCTCCGTTGTACCTTTTGGACAATGAACTGTCATAGTGCAGGCCCGTATTCCCCCGAGAGGCTCAAGGACATTGAAGACCTTCTCCCACTCATCCTTCTCAGGGTCATAACACTGCACGATGTCCACCATACACCTGCTGTTCCAGGAGTAACCACCCACCACGTAGATGCGCTCCTTAAAGACAGCCACCCCAACATCGCTCTGACCCCTGGGCATCGGAGCCACCACTGTCCACTGGTCAGAAGCAGGGCTGTAGAACTCACAGCTTAGCACATCATCGTAGTCATTAGTCCCCCGGAAGTGGTTTCCACCCATGACGTAGAGACGGTCGCCCACGGTGCACATGCAGTGCAGACCACGAAGCTCCATCATGTCTGCTCGCCTGCTCCACAAGTTTCTGTCGGGCTCATAACACAGCAGCTCTTTCTGGAAAGCATCTCTTGTGATCCCACCTGATAGTATAAAAGATGAATGCAAATTAATTAACTTATTGAGATATTAATTTGACTTTCTAGAGGAAGCTTATTTATTTGTGCAGAAACACATATCAGCAGAAAGGATGTGGTTAAGAGGCTTATAGAAGTCTTGAGACCAGACCACCACTTGCACAGAACTCAATCCACCACCAATGTCCAACAGTGTGTATATATATATATATATATATACGGCAAGATTTTTTTTTATTACCTTTTTGGAGAAAATGACTGACTCTTAGCAGTCTTGATAGGTCTAATTTTATCGTTAGTATTTAATGTAAAAATAATACATTTAAATGAATAATTCAATTAAATTAAATCTACTTTTTATTTATTTTATTTACTATTTTATTTATACTTTTTAATTAATATAATTGTAATTTCACAAATCTAATTTCAGCTCAAGCTGGATTTCTTCTTTGTTAAATAAGTACACAAACTTTTGAAAAACTTTCCATGCTGATGGAAATGACATAAAAGTGCCTCTATATTATTCTTTTTATCGTTCCACAGCACAATTACTTTTTTCTCTTAAAATTTTTATTGAGATAAATTATTTTTAATAATGTTTGTATGGTATGCAATTTTTCAAGCAGGAACATGCTCATGGTTTCACACAGGCCTGCCATGCCCTTTTCAGACTGTGGGCTAACCTCAGATGAGTGACCCATTTCAGCTTGACGCAGCTCTGTTTCCTGGTTATCTGTTTCATGTTGCTTTTGATTCTTTTTCTGGGAACTTTGCCATTACGTGAACATTGCAAAGTTGCTAAGAGACCTCTAAACAGTATTCTTTCTTTAAAAAAAAAAGTAATAAAAGAATTCTTGTGCAGTGCACTCATTAGACTCACACTGAGGACTGTGGTGAATTAAGGCCACACATGTTTTGTGAGCCAGATTTAATTAGCTCAAAAAATCTCCCCAAATTATGTAGGGCAGATGTCATCACATTAATACACAATATAGTTGTCATTTTCACATTGATCTCACATTTTTGAGCTCCCAGTGTGGATACTCACCTGACACATACATCAGACCTCCATGTACCGTGCCAGCGTGTCCATAATGAGGTTCATGCATCGGTGCAACAAAAGTCCACTCGTTCTTGTTCAAGTTGTAGCACTCCACCGAATCTAAAAGACACACAGTTTTCTGTTTTCCACAGTGTTTTAAGCCAGAACAGAACATTTTGTACAGTGTAATTGCTAAAACATGTCCTTACCAATCTCCCCTGTGGCATTTCTCCCTCCAACAGCATAGAGCTTCCCCTTCAGAGCACTCAGATGGAAGAATGTCCTCTTCTCATTCAGAGAGGCCACCTGCAACCAGCGGTCAAAGCGAGGATCGTATCTGTATGCGCTGTCGACAGCTGTCTTACCCTTGGTGTCATAAGTGCTCTGACCTCCTACAATGTAAAGAAAACCCCCTAGAAGAGCCACTCCGTGCTGGTAACGTGGGACCTCCATAGGTTGGAGGGCCCTCCAGGTGCCTCCGTCTTCCTCATCGTACAGCTTGAGCTCTTTGCTGACAACGAGTTGCTGCCTCATTACACCACCCAGAACCACCAGGTGAGTGTAGTCGGATCGAATCCGGGTGCGTTCCGTCTGCAGCGCCGGCTGGAGGAAGGGAAGCATCTGATAGTTGCTGGCTTCCAGGAGGAGGTTGACGCAGGCCGTGTCCGATCGCATGAACGGCACCACTTCCTCCTTTGCCACACTTGCTGCTCCTTCTTCCATCTGGTCCTCCTGAGAGATCTGGAGGAGCTCAGCTGGGGACATCAGAGGGAAGCGGATGTGGCGCATCAGGGAGTAAGCAGCAGGACGACGCTCGCTTTGTTTATGGGACAGCCAGGAACGGGCGATGCGGTACAGCTCCATTTCAGAGAACCCCCTCAGAGAGTCGCTGGAGAGTGCGTACGTCATGCTCGCCTCGGACAACTGCAGGAGGCGGCCGCTCTCCATCAATGCGGAGAAGTTCTCGCACACAAACATGTGGACGTGCCTTTGGACGTCTTCCAGAAGAAGATCTCTGGCGATGCGCTCCACTTCCACACAGTTTTCGATAGTGATCTGCCAAGTAAAATACAGGGCTTATTTGAAAACTTGTGTCATGCGTGGATGAATAATTAATGCGAAGTAAAAATGAACAGCGCATCTTAAGTGTTTGTACCTCACTGCTAAGAAGCTGGTTGCAGAAGCTGAGAACAGGAAGCACCTGGAGGAAGCTCGCCGCCTCGAGTGTGTCCTGAAGGGTGCCGAGACTCAGGCTCAGACGAGATGTGTAGATGAACTCGATGATGTTCTTCAGGCCGATTGTGCTCACGCCATGGAGCTTAATCTCCTTCAGCTCCTGCTCTCTCATGCCTCCTGACACAGCAAAACAGAGAGGATATTGATTTGATCAGTATGAAGTAGAGTGCAAAAAGAAAACGCTTTTCCTTTGTAACAGAATTATAAACTACAATGCAGGAAAAATAAATAGACACGTTTGGACAAAATACTACAAATATTAACATTTTGGTGGATACTTGATAAGTTACAAATACACAGTGAATTCTGTGAACGTCAGTTTATGGCTTTTCACTGTAAATCATAAGATGATTTATTTATTTTTTTTTTTACTTCCCGAAATTGGTACATTTAGCAATATTTTACTGTTGAGTAACATCATGTTAGATCTATTACAGTTTTTCCCATGTATGCATGGTTACTGTTAAATGTTTTTTATTTTTTTACAGCTAAAATAGATTTTTTTTACAGTGTAATAATTATTTTGATGTTATGGCTGATCACAATTTATAGTGGATTATTATTTTGGGGGGAAGGGAAAACAACATATAAAAACAAAACAACAACTGTAATAAGCTTTGGTAAGAGAATATTCTCCTCTTGTTTGGCGAGACTCACCCGTGAACATGGCTTTGAAGTAGTCACTGGCTGAAGCCATGATGACCCTGTGAACTGGGAAAGTTTCACTGCTGTCACCAGGTACCAGAGTCACATCGCAAAGCGTCTCATCACCACGAAAATGATCCAAACCCTGCAACAAGGCAAAATCTGCCATTAATATATATTTTTTGCAGTGAAAAACACCAGTCTTTGTAAGTACAGCTATTGTATTCCTCTGTTTAAGGAAGTCAACTAGTCCACTAACAGCCTGTTTTCATAGATGTCCTTTGTCTTACCTTGAGAATGGCAGTGCCATGTTCCGTGCTGTTGAACACTTGTATTTGTGGCCTCGGAGGGGCACTGGGCTTCTGAGACACTGGTTTTGAGGGGATTACAACTCGTTTTGGTGCAGGTTCTGGGGGTTTTGGAGTGGTCTCAGGTGGTCTTGGTGGAACCACCGCTGGGGGCTTGTCTGTTTGAGGAGGGGGTCGTGGCGGCTCCCTCTGCGATCTGCTTCCTATTCGTGAAAGTCTGCGATGCAGTTTTCCTTCCTCCCCACTGTTTCTGAAATAAAATCATTTTTAAAACTTCCACAGTCAGAGGGCTCGCAAAGGTGTGAGAGGTCCTATATGCGATTGCTAGATCGCATGAAAGACCCACATTCTTAATTTCCCTTTATTGTATATTATTTTATAATAATAATTCAAATTCAGAATTTAGTTGACCATTTTATTCTATTCATACAGTTCACTAACCAACTGCATTATTGTATGTACTTTATTTAAACCTTTTTCTAATTTCTGTATCCTGGGAGGCGCTGCTTCAACAACAACTACAACAAAAAAAAAAAACAAAAAAAAAACAACAACATGTTTTTTAAAAACAAAACAAACAAATCTATTTTAAGCGATACAACAATGAAGAAATGTATGGAAGTACAACGTTAATAACTATAAAATTATTCCATCTGTCCTTTAATGAAAGGCCCATGATACAATGTCTTAAGACAATCAGAACGTACCCCATGTTTTTTTTTTGTCTGCTTATTTGCTGTCCACAAAGGATTTCTGGTAGAAAAATGAGAACAAATGGTTAAGTGTTTCACCAGATCTGCAGGACAAATATTTGGATCAAAGTGTCAAAGTTTCAACAGCAAGTTCAGAAAGCAGAAAGAGGAAGTTACCGCTGCCATCAATGTGCAATGAACACAAAAAAGATCCCGATTAGACAGACACGGCCTCATCTTTGTATGTGTGTGTGTGTGTGTGTGTGTGTGGAATGAGGGAGTCTCTTTAGTTAAGATTACAAAGATAACTTGCAGACAAACTTAATCTAAATACTTCTAAGTAACAGTACTACTCTTACCCATCACCTTCAAAGCACTGACACACAAATGTAAAGTTCATAAGAGGGGGAAATTCAGGAAAGATGGACTATATGAAATGAAAGGAGCTTACCGAGACGTGGTGCTTTCTCTGGGGGTTTCAAAAGTGTCTTTTCATTATAACACAAAACATCATGCTGTGATCACATTCAGTCGACTCAACTGAGTATGTAGAGGCTGTTTACCACAACCTCATTGACTTCCTGTGTCACTTCTCTCTCTCTTTTTAACACACACACACACACGCACACGCACACACACTCTTACATGTTATTTCAAAACGTTGTCTCTTCCTCCTTTTGACATGTTACTTATTATAGGCTTCAGTTCATGCCTTAGCTCTTCCTTCGGTTGCATCTGCACTGTGATGTTGTGTACTCATGAGTTGAGTATTCATGAGTGAAACCCATAGCTGGTGTTAAAGGAGGAAGCCCGATAGAAGATTTGGATTTCTTTTATGTGCTGCTTTAGCAGTTTGTTTACTGTAGTGACTGTAAAATGGCAAACAAAAAAGCTTCATGTTAAAGACACAAGGAAAGAACCAATTACCAATTAAACTACATAGAAATGAATGGTGCCCCTTTAAAAGCTGTACAGTCATTGAATTAGTTTTTTAGAGTGAAAATCTAGTTTACCTCAAACAAAAAGTATAGGAAGACAGCAAAAAGAGTATAGTATTTATTATCAGATAAATATTATGATTGAAGAAATTGAATCATCACACACCATTATTACTTTTGAGAATCACATATTGTTTAGTTTTACCACACTGGATTTTTTAACCAAACAGTAACTTAATGTTCAATATCCATTCAATTCTGATCAGTCTCACTTTGTAACAAAATCAGAAACTTTTTCCATTGCACATTAGTTTGTTGCCAGCTACTGAAGACGTCATGAAAACCACAATCATAAAGACACCTTTATTATCTTTGTGCATTACTGACTTAATTACTTAATTACTGAGTGGAGATTCATCTACTAAAATAATTCACTCTCAGTCAAAATAATGTGGAATTTATGTAGAGCAGTTCATAATAAACAAAAACTGTATTAAAACAATGCAGACACAGTGAACATTTGCTTTAAGTCAAAGCAACAATAGTTTCCTGAATACATTTAGTATTAATAGTGGATAAAGTGGACCTTTGCAGTGCTCTGCTCTCTGTGCTAAAGTAGAAATGACAAGAGTCCCTGTTGCTGTTCAAAGTCTGGAAAACTGAATGAGGTTCCTGTTGATCTCAGCAACATTTCTGCAACCTAGAAGAATAAAAGGCGATTTGAGGTGAAGAGAAATGTCAGACAGCAAAACGTGACCCATTTTTTGTTATGAGACACACGGCACATTGCATTTTACACAGTAAACTGACCTGACAGCGCCATGGATAAACGAAGCTCATCCTGTAGTATCTGCAAGACCTCTCTCAATCCTTCCTCCCCCTGTTCAAAACATACCTTATATGAACCTCTTAGCACCAATTACATACACAAGTGTCCCACAATTTGTTAAAGGTAACATTAGAACAGGCCTAAGCCGACTGGTGCAAATTTTCAAACATCAGAAACACTAAAAAAACACTGATTTCCACACAGTTACCTTGTAAGCGAGACCCCAGATTGCTGGTCTGCCAATAAACACACATTTGGCTCCCAAGGCTATGGCCTTCAGCACGTCATTGCCAGTGCGGATCCCTCCATCCATGTAGACCTCGACCCGGCCCTGCACTGTATCCACAATTTCAGGCAGACAATCTATCTATGTGACATGTAAGGTCAAGATGTAAGCGTCTATGATGGGAACCATATTTAAACTACAGACACATTGACAGATGCCCTTACTGTTGCAGGACCTCCATCCAGTTGTCGGCCCCCATGATTAGACACAATTATTCCCTGGACTCCATGCTCTACAGCCAGCTCTGCATCCTCTTTAGTAAGGATGCCCTTGATGATTATAGGCAGTCGGGTTATAGACTGGAGCCAGCCCACATCCTTCCAGCTGATCGCCGGGTCCAGGGTATTAGCTGGGGTCCCGTACTTCTCCTGGGATTCTGCCTGGTCCTGTACAGAGATCCAGAGGAATTCATACAGACAGTAACAAGACATTTACAATACTTTATAATACATTAAGTGCAGACTGTTTGTAAATTTACCAACTATTAGACAGCTAGGAAGGGCACAGGTAAACATGACATTTATAATGTGAGGATTGCTTTAAGTTCACTTAAATTAAAAGTTTTTATATTTTTTGAAGCCTAAAAAATGTAAAAAAAGAAAAAACAGAGATAGTTTTCAATTGCACTGTAATGATGAATGGCTATAATTACATATAAAAAATCAATTCGAGCGAGACATCGTTAGCTGTATTAGAATTTGTGAGACTGGCCTTCCTTCAAAAAAGATTGCATTAAACATATATTTAAAATATACGTTCTTTATGTTGTTTCTACATTAATTTGGAGATTGAGTGTTTTTAATCATTAATCAAAAAACATTTGTGATTAATCAATTTAATTTTTTTAATCGTTTGACAGCACTAAATTAAATAATTAGTTCTCCTACCTGAAACATTCCTTCAAAGTTCTTGACCTTCAGGTGAGGTGGGAGCTTAAACTTGTTGCGTATGTCATTGCGGCGTTTGCCGGTGTAGGGCACGTCCACTGTAAACACCAGAGCTTTGTAGCCAAGTGCCTCCACTCGGTGTATGATCTGCTCCGAGAGCTTACGGTCCCGGTACAAGTACAGTTGGAACCAACGGTACCCGTTAGGAGCTGCTTCTGCGATCTCCTCCACTGAACATGTGGAGTATGTGCTGGTTATGTAACAGGTGTTCACTGCCTCAGAGGCTGGGAATTGAAAGAAGAGCAGAACGGAGAGATAACATGGAAAAGAGTAAAGCTACAGCTTCAGATTCAGCTTCAGTGTCCATCTACTGGCTAAAGTGTTGCATAACACAGGAATTAGTGCAACAATCACTTCATCACACTCCGTCCTCCTCTCACCTCTAGCAGTGGCTAGTTCTCCCTCATGCCATGCAAGGCAGTGGAAGGCCGTGGGCGCAATTCCCACAGGAAAGCTTATTTCCGTTCCCAGCACAGTGGTCCGAGTGTCAGAGATCGACACATCCCGTAAGATCCGTGGCCTGAGGCGGATCCTGAAAGAGATGATATTTTCAAATTGTATGAGATTGGTTACAAGATTGGGGCGTATGCCTAATATGTGCATTTAAAAGCAGAATGGTACCGTTTATAAGCCTGCAAGTTGTCATCTCTGGTTGTACATTCATCAGCTCCGGCTTCATAATAGTCCCATGCTAACTTTGAGAGGTGCAGCTTGGCATATTGCTCAAAATCAGTCAAACAGACCATGGTCATTTCTGCACAAACGCCTTCCTCGCTTAAAAAATAAAATAAAATAACACATTGTCATGACATCATCAGTATGTACACAACTGATATAATTTCAGCATTAATATCACATTATCACTGATGCAGAGTTTACATTCTTACAAGAGAAGTATGAACGTCAATATTAGATATTTACTTTTCCAAGGTCAATGAATAGATATATCAACAAAATGAGTTTCATGTTTTTCATGTGATACTTTTCCAAGGCCATTTTTTTTTCTAGTAAATGATTTAAACACATTTAAAAATTTGCTACATTAAAATTCAGACATGGTATAACATATTAGTCAAAACCACTGAACAAATTACCTGCATTCAAACAAATAATCATAATATCTAAAGTTAATGCATCTTATTTTTCAAGGTTGAATATTAAAGTTAATTAGTCTCATATGCAACAACTCTACCTTGAAAACACAAACAAGAGGTTTGTTTTACCTTTTTCTGGTGGTTTAGACAAAGCGACTGCTCCGGTGCTTTGGCAGTCAAAACACTGATTAACATTAAAGACTGAACCAGGGTGGAAACACAAGTGGGTTGGGATTAACTATGGAAGTTTAGTTATGAGCCAGAGTTTGGCTTTTACAAGACCCTGCATTCCCCTACTGAGACTTTTTGATTACATAGTGAACTGGAAGGTATTTTCACACTAATATTTGTTAGAAAAATCAGTGTTTCAATTAGACAATATTTTAGTCGCTATTTTTTATGCACTACCACTGAAAGTTAATAATTAAAGCAGGACACCAGATCTGTTCTTGTGGTCCTCAGAAATTCCTGACCTATGGACTTAATCAAGTACTGCTTTAAAAGGACTGAAGCAACCCGATGTTTACTCATCTATCAGTTCATTTAACTCTGACAGAACCCAAAACAACCTACAAATACTGGAGGAAATAATCAGCAATGTAACTCCAACCCAAGACCTGGCTATATCTCACAAAAGTGAGTACACCCCTCACATTTCATCAAACATGTTAGTACATCTTCTCAAGGGACAATGCTATTGAAATGAACCTTAGATAGATTTTAGAGTTGTCAATGTGCTGCTTATAGCAGTATATATTTACTGTCCTCTGAAAAAATTGCAGGATTTCTTGTGTGCCAGCTTCAGAAGAAGCTTTCTACTAGGACCACGGCCATGCAAACGATCTTGTTTCATTGTGTGGCGTATGGTCTGAGCGCTGACAAGCTGACCTTCCGCTTCTGCAACATCTAAAGCAATGCTGGCAGGACTCGTGCATCTATTTTTTGAAGCCAGCTTCTGTACCTGTGGACCATTTAGGCAGCTTCATTAAAAACGTGACATTTTGACGTTTTGTTTCGGCGTGGATCTAGGCAATTGAATTTTTTTCACATTGAAAATAAATGTTTTTTTGCATTGTAACAGACCATTTCTCAGTGATCGTCGATAAAACAAAATCCCATTTTTCACAAGAGGGCAGTAGGTCCGTGTACGTTTTGATAGTTTGTTTTTTCGTTTGAAACAAAAAACAAAATAACGAGAAACCACCCTTTTTTCGT
>JAOTRC010000043.1:19092417-19115530 GCA_027497675.1 Cyprinella lutrensis
AAAGAAAACAGTTACAAACTGAAACAGGAAGTGTTTCTGGACCAGTGTTGTTTACATCTTGTGAAATGGTCTATATATATAGTTGCCAGAGCATATAGTGGTACCTGTTCTTTATGCTCCAAAAATGCAGTCCCTAAATCCTGCCATCCTGTCACAGGAACCAGCGTATACTGCACTTGATCACAGTGAAATAGAGCCTGGATGCAAAAACATAGACAAACACTTAGAATGCTGAACAACTTGAAGTAAAAACTGAGTGAAATGTTTCATTTAATAACATCTAATTTGCAATCATTAAACTGTATTATGTATATAATTTTTTGCATAGGCCTTTCTCTTGAGAATATATTTCCAAACAAATTTAACATAATTTCCAAAGAAATTATGACAGAAAAATAAATTAATTAATAAATTTAATTTGTTCAGAAACAAAATAAATTAGTAAAATTTGAATAAATACTACCTCTAAAAGTACAGCACTACAGTGAGTTGAAACCACATTAGTGTAATGTAATAGAAATTATATATTTTACATATCTATAATACATTTCCACAGTATTAATTGGGTATTTATGCATGCAAATACATTTCTGCCTTGTGTTGTGTGATCTAAAAGAAAATCCCTACGTTCGAGAAATGAATATTTCAGTCAACCATTAGTGTATGAATGAAGGATAATATGTATACTACAGTATATAAACATTTGCATATCCATTTGCACATATTAATGCTGTTTTTTTACACTATTAAATCATCATCTTTGCACATGCGTAGGTTGTTGTAGGTGTCCTGTACAAAGTATGTTGTGTACTGAATTTCTGTGTATGTTGTACCGTTTACAGGTTGTTCAATGTTGCTGTTATTGTAGAATATGAATTTACAATGATATGACTAACCTGCAGAACTTTACAGGCACACAAGGCATCAATATCAGGAGACACGAGCAGGGCCACTCTCTGAATATATAAAAACAAGAGACAAGTCTGATGAAGTCAAAGTAGTTTAAGAATATTATAAGAATACATATTTATATTAACTTCAACATTACAGTAACTAACGTTACACTACACAAGCAACAACATATACAATAGAACACGTACTATAAATTAACATGTACTATATAACATAAGATATTAAAACATCAACAGATAATGGAAGTATTAATAGTGATTTTCAACACTGGCTATTTATATTAGCTGCTAACTAACTGTAAATATTAACAGTTCGGTGGACTCTAGCAATCAAACCCAGCCAAAACGCACCTGATTAACGACAACATCATAAAAATCCTTTCGAATATCGGTCACAAACATGTTAAAATGCAAGATTATAAAGTTTAAATATATAAAACTATCACTTTTGAGTGATAGACGTTTTACATAGACGTTTTAAAACTGTCCTTGTTTTAAACTCAGGGTTTCCGTGTTTCATCTGTGGCGCCAAATTTGCTTGTTGTGTATTTAGTATGCCCTTTGTAGAAACAACCAATTGAATAACGACTTACAGTGACAGGCAGACATATTAGCCAATGGTGTGCGACGACGAGCGCCTCTTCTGACCAATCGGAAACATCACCTGGAAAGTCAAAACAAGGTACAAAAACACGGTACTAGAAAAACGAAACGAATCTCTCTCTTTTTAAAACACACTTTTAAAATTTATTTATACGTTATAATATTTTTTTTTAAATATATATTTAACTAATTTTACGCATAGGGCGTGACCCAAACTTGAAAGAGGGATGTGATTGGCTAAAGTTCGGTCTGATGGTTTGTTGTTTTGTTGCGTCACGTCCTACTTTTAACGCACTTCCCACTGAAAGGAGAGCTGCTGTGTTTCTGTTATTGAGTTGTCATCAGTATTCTTCTCATCATCGCTGAGGTTCTGCTGTCAAGCAGATAAACAGCTAATATGGTCTGTACTCGATTTTAAGATACCGCTAAATTAGCCTTTTTAGCATTATGTCTTTTATTGTTCTAAACTGGCTAGCTAATGCTAAGCTAAAAGCAGTAGAAAGCTGCACTGTCACTGTGGCACAAATCATAAGATGTTTGTTTATTATTAAACTTACATTTAAGATTATTAATTCAGCAGAATGTTTTTTTTTCCAGAGATTTACATATAAGGAATACTGGATTATTATAACAAACAATTCTGACTAAGGAGACAATAACTGCAGTAATAAAAGTTACATTATTATTGCTTTTGTTATAATTTGATCTTAAACCACCCACATCTATCTATCTATCTATCTATCTATCTATCTATCTATCTATCTATCTATCTATCTATCTATCTATCTATCTATCTATATAAAAAAGGGATGAATGTAGTGAAGTCGTGTGACGTCAGTATTATTTGGGTAAGTGGCTAATTAGTAATTGCCCATTTGGCGTACGTAGCCTATATAAAACCTTCATTCAGGCACCTTGGGCGTCATGGTTGAAAGCCCGCCCCTTCCGTTGTAAACGCAGACCCGCTGGACTGCAGAGGTTGTGTGCGTGGGTTGCTGCTTACTCCCAGGTAGGCTTGGTACAGTCTCGGGGCGTAGTGGGAAGTTTTTCTTTCTCCTTCTCTGACTTTGATTGTGGCAATTTGTTTCAGTTTAATGCGCCTTCGGGGCTTCCATCATTGTGGCATCGCAACTTAATTGATCGGAGCACCAGCTGTTGCAGTCAACGAGGATATTAAATGGTTCTCTTCTCTGGTATATGTTGAAGTGTAATTGGATCGTACTCTCTGCAGGTAAACTGAGAAAGTATTTTGTGGCATTTTGGGGTGGGTAACTGGTCGATCGCTTCATTAGTTATGATCCTCCTTGTTTACTGTTTTAAAGGTCTTCCTGGACGCTAAAGTGGGTTAATTAAGTGAGCAGTCGCATTAAACGGCGCGCTCTCCTGATACCTGACGTACAGCACGAGGACTCAACTTCTTTGATTGACCGTTGCAAGGCCTGTTCCAGGTGGGACCCGTCTTGGAAAACCTTTGTATGACCCTGGCCTGAACTGTAACTCAGTTTCAGGATGTTACCAATCTTGTTATAGCCTAGCCATCTTTGTGGAGAACAACAATTCTATTTCTCAAATCCTCACTGCCATCAGATCCCATAATGAACATCCAGTGGCCAATATGAGATAATTGTACTCAAAGCACACATTTTAACAGCTCTCATATACAAGATACACAAATATGTATGGTCCAGTTAAGCAGACAAAAACAAGAAACTGGTGAACAGGACATGTGGCTTTGCATCAATAGGGTGTATTCACATTTGTTGCCAGCTATTTTGAGAACAATGGCTGTATGTTGAGTAATTTTCAGAGGACTGTGAATACTATACAAGCAGCACATTGACTACTCTAAAATAAATGTGTGGGGTGTACTCACTTTCGTGAGATACTGAATGCATCCAGCCTGTGTGTGTGCAATGTAGTTTTGCTAGCAAATGGGACCTGGGACTGACCCATGGTGTTTATTGTGTTTGCAGTGGGAAATATGCTGACAATAGAATAAACTCTGGCTGGTGCACGTGCACAAGTGTAACCTCCCCCACAGTTCTCTACAAGTGATGCAACCACCTGCTATGTCCAACTAACCAGGGAGATAGCAAAGTTTGAGTGAGAACATGTCAAATGAAATTCTGAGAGGTGGCCAAAACTGATAAATTTGTATACATTTTTACCATGTTATATTATTTCTTCAGATATACAAGGCATCTTTTTAGACATTAAAAAAAGACTAATAATAGTAAATATACACATTCAAAATGAATAATAGTAAATATACACATTCAAAATGAATGATTAAATTTTAATGCTACCTTACAAAATTATGGGGTAATTAAGATTTTTAAAATAAATTTTAAAAAATATTTCTAATTAAAACAAATGTTTTTTTTTTTTTTTTTTTTTTTTACTTTAAGAATCCTGAAAAAATATGATATTAGGCAGCACAACTGTTTTTAACATTGACAATAATAAGAAATATTTCTTGAGCAGCAAATCAACACATTGGAATGATTTCTGAAGGATCGTGTGACACTGAAGACATGAGTAATGATGCTGAAAATTCAGTTGTGCCATCAAAGGAATAGATTACATTTTAAAATATATTCATTTTGAATTATACTAACATTTAACAATATCTGTGTTTTTATTCTATTTCTGCAACCTTGGTGAGAATTAGCATTAGAATTCTTTGAAAAACATTAAAAAAAATCTTTTGAACAGCAGTGTATTAATCCCTTTGTGCGCACACACAAAATTATAAAAAAGTTAATCTAGATGTTTATTAAAAATAAGTATACGAAACCTTTACTATTCTTCTAAAAAGTGCATACTGTGCCATTTTAATGATATAAAATCCTAAAATAGTAATTCTGCTCATTTTGCCCTTTGACACTCAAAACGGCCAAGTTATTTATAAATTTACCAGTCTGGCATTGTGTACTGCATGTCACCCCTTACAGTGTTTTATTTCACATCACAAGCATTAATGATAGCAGTCATTTAAGCAAGTAATTTTTGCTTAGATTACAAATATACGTATGTCAAAAATTGTCATGCGCATTTTCTTGAGGTAGACTGATAGTAGCTACTATACTGAGTAATGAATAACAAACATACTATTCAAACAAACAACAGATTCCATTTGCAACAACACGCTAATGCAACTTTTCTGTGTACATCCAGAAAGATTGAATCTTTGGACATTATTTTTTTTCAAATAAAATTCCATATTTGTCCTTTGTTGGCAGATTCTGCCATTAGAATTAAGTGATTATACAGCATCAACTAATACAGCAGCCAGCCAGCCAGCAATAACGTCTCCTGTTTCAATCAAACTACAATCTCATACCACATGGTTTTCTGACACATGGCCTTCTGACACATGGCCTATTTTCCCTTTTTAACTCTCTTATCTAATCATCTTACTATAGATGGGTTGTTCTACATAAAGCCTTTCATTTTGGCATCAGCATCTTAATTCTGTGTTTCCGGTAAATGTGTTGTGCTGCTTAACAATGTCTTTCATGTTGTGTTAGCAAACTGCTAGTCACTTACCCACTATTGTTCAATATGTTCATATTGTTATGACACTCCAGTTCTGCATGTGTATGACGTTCACAGTCTAGGAAAAAGCATTTAACAACACAAAATTAATTATTTTGTTTAATTCTTTTTTCTTTAACAAACCTTTATCTTTTGGTCCATATGTTGTCATATGCCAGACAACACAGGCCTCTGAAACAGAACAAATGAACACTAGGTGGCGATAGTAAGCAAATAAAAACATTTGTAGGAAGATTTTGAGCAAAAAAAAAAAAAAAAAAATACAATCTTGATGCACACAACCCTATCAACGTTTCTGCCTGAGACTACAAGTCTGGTCAAATCTTAGTAACATTTTTTTTTCATGATGATAACCTCATAAAAACAATGTTCTGGAAAAAGTTTACATGAGAGAAACGAAAAGTACTATTTGGCCTATTGCAATAAAAGTGGCTTAAAATGACTGATTGTTTTTTATTCATGTGACAGCTCTTATCTCACACAATTTATTACCCTTCCTGTATGGGTGTTGCTGTATGTCTTACTGTACCTTGTCACTGAAGCTCTTGACTTGCTCCTCAGATTTGTACAGTATTTCCCTGCCTCATGTGTTCATGTAGAACAACAGTGGCTCAACACTCTGCCTCCGGGCTTCTGCCCACACACACACACACACACACACTAACAGTCAGTAAGCTCTACAGTCAGCACTAGCCCAGTCCTCGTATTGTACAGGGGTAAAAAAGGGACCAGAAACAACTTTTTGTTTCAATTGTATGCTTGGAGTGACAGGGGGTCACTGGCATTTCATCAATCTGACTTGCTTTTGGAATATTTTTCCGAATCTATACGATTAAATACTATATTGTTGGCTCTGTGCTTTCTATGTTCCTCATTTGTAAGTCACTTTGGATTAAACATGTAAATATTTTGGACAATATACTATTTTATCAACAAAAATGACGATTTCATGCCACCACTTGATTCAGCGACATTTTCAATAATTAAATAATAATGGAGAAGATACACTAGCATTAAAATGTTTGAGGTCTGTCTGTGTATACATAAATGTATTGTTGGGATGTCAAAGCTTCAGCATCATTACTCCAGTTTTCAGTGTCACATGATCCTTCAAAAAATCATTATAATATGCTGATTTGCTGCTCAATAATAATTTCTTATAATTATCAATGTTAAAAACAGTTGTGCTGCTTTCTATTTTTGTTGAAACAGCGATAGTAAGTTTTTAAGTATTCTTTGATGGATATAAAGTTTAAAAGAACAGCATTTATTTGAAATAGAAATCTTTTGGAACAGTGTCTTTACTGTCACTTTTGATAAATTTAATGCATCTGTGGTGAATAAAAGTATTATTTTCTGTAAATGTTTGAATGCAATGTATTATAAAGTGTTACAAAGAAAGCTTTATGTAGAGACTATAAAGGTTAAAAGTCTTCATGTTAGAGGAAAGTATCAGTGTCTGAACTCACCATGAACGAAACAGAACTCCACTTAAAGCCATTCATGCCATGCATGTGCTACACCTAAAATCAGGTTCTCCCTCTATTTCATTACCTCTTTATTCCACTTAATATAAATCAAATTACAATATTGACACACAGTATCTCTGTGAAGTGATTATTTCACGTCTTATATCGTGATACCGGGTTGGAGAAAAGTTGTTTTGTTCACTTTGTTTGGTATAATCACAAAATAAGTTACAGGAGTTTCTTCCTGTTGCTAAGCAACGGAACTAGGTCTGGTATTTAAAATGTTATGGTTAACACGGTTAACGTACGGTTTAACGTCGATGTAATACGTTGTTTTAGCGTACCTTTTGCTTAAACGAGGAGCTGGGGGACGGCGGAAAAATAGACATTTTATTTTTACTCATTAGGCTGCTTCATTAAAAACGTGACATGACGTTCTCTTCGGCGTGGATCAAGGCAAATGAATCCTTTTCACCTTGAAAATAATAAATGGTTTTTGTATTTTAAATAATAGAACATTTCTCAGTGATCGTAAATTAAACAAAATTACATTTTTCTCGGTTTAATGAAAACCAATAGGTCGTTATGGCAGAGGCGATTGCGTGTAGAATAGGTCAACATTCAGGTATCTCTCCACTGGAGCGTGTTAACGCAAACGTGTAAGTTTCACGTTCGAGGGGGTTAAACCTGGACAACCACACGCTTTACAAAGTTGATCATTTAGGCTGCTTCATTAAAAACGTGACATTTAGACTTTTTTTTCCGGCGGATCGAGGCAAATTAATCCTTTTCACCTTGAATATATATATATATATATATTTGCATTTTAAATAATAGACCATTTCTCAGTGATCGTCAATAAAACAAAATCCCATTTTTCTCAGTTTAATGAAAACCAATAGGTCATTATGGTAAGTTTCAGTTTAAGTGTAAGTTTCACGTGTATGAGGGGGTTAAACCGTGACATCTAAACGTTTTCCAAAGTGGACCAGTGAGTGTGCGCTTTTATTTTGGCTTTGCATTGAAAGTTTTGAAGGCCAGGCCCTTTGAACGCTGAAGAGGTTTTACTGAGGTGTTAATTGTGTTAATCCACAGGCTCTGATGTTAATCATATCTTTTCATCTCCTTCTTCTTTCCATCTCAGTTCAACCTCTCTCTCTTTCTTCCTCCCTCTCTCTTAAATTTGAAGTGAAGTCTGTGTAGAAAACCTTTTTCACATGCTGCTGCTGTCTGTGCCCCTGGGCTACTACACCGTTAGCCCACAACATATGTGTTAGATTGAGCAGAGTTCTCCTGCCCTGGTCACAATCTTTTGTCCTTACCTCAGCGTTCGCTTTTTCAATCTCTCCTTCCATCTCTCTCTAGGTCGAGTGGTTGAGTTCAGTTAGAGTCAAATGCTTTTTTTTTCTTCTCTGTCCTTTCGTTTCACATCTTTGTGAATCAAAACAGTGCCTACTGCTCGTCACAATACAGCCTCAGATCAAAAACACCCTCCTCTGTCTGTCAAATACAGTTTGAGTTCATCACACATGGATCTTCACCACACATTATTGAATGAATGAATGAATGTGTTTATGCAGGTATGGAAGAGAGAGACAGAGGTAAAATGATCAGAAGCTCTTTTTCAGAACTTAAATCAGTAAAAATATATTTCTAGTTAAGTTTATGGGCATTTCCTTCAACATAATGCAATGCTTAATTCAAAATACAGGTAAAACACATGTGGAAAATCAATACAAAAATCTCTCATATTAACATGGTACATTGGATAACCAAATCGGATAATGGTATATTTCAATCCCTGAAATAAGCATTTAGCAATAACATAATTTAACTGTATGATACTGATTTGACTTGACCAAACTCACTTTATAATACAATCTTCATGTGCTAACTGTGGCGTCTCGGTGTCTTGCCTCTGTCACTTCACCGTCTGAGAATTCAGAGGATGTGGGACCAAACTCACTAATAAAACCCCACCTATTCTTCTGAATTTGTCAATGTCATTCTCCATCACCCTAATGTCGTTATTTCTCTGGATCTTTCTTTCTCTTTCTTTGTAGGCCTGAGACAGCTCATAAATCTGGAGTTCAGATTGATTGATGATATATAATTGTCTGGTGTTTTTGCATGTGAGAGGATACAGAAAAGCAAGGGAAAGTGCACTCTCTGCACATTTACATTGATGATTTGCTCAGAAACACTTATTCCATTTTATTTTGAAGATAAATGAATTGCAGGCATGAAAATCAAGGGAAACACCACCAAAAATGATACTTTGATGGCTTAAATCGTAATGATCCTGCTTGCCGTATAATATTTGCGCCTGTTTTCACAGACAAATCCCAGACTAAAATGCAACTTTGAGTTATTTTGACTGAAAGCTTGCTCTTATATCTCTAAATATGACAGTGTCATTGTTTTTGTCTCAAAATGCACACCAGTAATTTTTTTTTCTAAGCCACGTTTATAAAAGCTAAATTTAGGACTAATCCCTGCTTAATTCTAGCCCTGTCTGTGAAACCAGGCCTTGGTGTATTTCATTATATGGGCCTAGTTACATTTTGTGAATTCACTGTCTGAATGGGAACTGTTGTTAAACTAATAGCTAAAATGAAGACACTTCCATGTGAAGAAAACACTCCCTGCTACTCCAAAACAACAGAATATACAGTTGCAGTAGACAGTAGAAAGGTATAACATCTAAAATAGTGCCAATTCATGTATTCTATCACTGTTTACTACAGTATGCCTTATATATTGTGCAAAACCACTTTTATTACCGATAGTCATTTGATTTTACAAATAGCAGCCATATTTGGTCAGACTAAATATGCTTACTGCTTACTTTAAAACGTTTAAAACTAGTACAAGACATTTACATGTTTAATTACTGTACTGTAAGTCTCTGCTGTTTAGTATTAATGTTGATGTTAAGTGGTTCAGCACTCTGGATAGCTCAGAACACAGGCTCTTAATCTGGATTGAACACTTCATCGAACCTCCTCTCTTATGTAGTGCTTTAAAAATATATTTTATTACATTCAAATGAATAAATAAATAAATAAATCGATTTATTTTTAATAACATCTTTAATTTTAGCAGTTCTGAATGGTCTCTGTAGCTGTTTTTGCAGGGTCTCTGTACTTAAATTTTACAAGTGGAAATATTTGTATATCAACTCTTAAATGAGCTGTCAAATTGTAAATACCATACCAACATTCAACAAACTGCACATAAAGTCAAGAGAGCACCATCTGACCAATCCACATCTCCCTCATAACTTTGGATTAATTTCAAATAAATGTTTCTCCTCAAGGCAGAATAGTTATGGCCCAGGTACTAATCACCCAAAAAGCTAAATGAGTTCAAGCACCTTGAATACGTTAAACTAAATCATGGATATTTGTTCTAACTGATGCGGTCAAGTAATACTCATACACTAAGAAAAGGAGAGTGGAAAAATTGAGTGCTCATTTAGATTCAGTTGCTATCCTGAGTAATTTGGAAATGATCCTTAGGGTTATTTAGTGTTGGTTTCCAGTTACAGAGCAGTAAAAATGAGAATGATGTCAGATTGACTTCTCTTGTTGGGACGCTCCTCTTCTGTCCTGTGATAGACCTTAGTCTCAGTGTCAACATCTAATCAACTGTGTGTGTGCTCAGCTACAATTATGTAGTTATGCAAATTACCATATAGTTTGTCCAGTTGGAAGCTTCAAATATGCCTTTATTCCATGGTTTGTGTGTATGTGTCCTCATGTCCACCTTAGAATGGATTTCTTTCCATCCTTTACCAGTAAATTCACCATTTAAGAAATAAGGGATAATGTCAGGGCTATCCAATCGTTCTCCTGGAAGGCCACTGTCCTGCAACATTCAGCTCCAACTCCAATTAAACACCTGAACCAGCTAATCAAGGCATACTTATAGGCATACTAGAAACTTCCAGGCATGTGTATTGAGGCAAGCTGGAACTAAATTCTGCAGGACAGTGCAGAGTTTAGTTCAACTTGGTCCTGGGGGGCTCCAGGACCGAGTTTTGACCCCATGGATAATGTAGCTGCATGGTCAATATCGCAAAATAACCACTGAAATTGAGTTCTATCAGGTCCATTAAGTCAAGAACAAACATGACAATAAAAATGATTAGGAAATTGTATGAAATATCTTCTTAAAAACGGCACCCTGATTGAGTGTAGTCATTAGAAGCGAGGTGAGAATAACAGCAGATCGCTGATGAGATTGCGTTGTCAGCCGATAGCGTTAGCATCATGACTACTTGGCCTGCCAGAACTGATGCTGATGGTTAATTTCGAGAGAAACAGAGATGGAAGTACGAGGAGCGACAAATCCGAGAGAGGGGAGAGAGAAAAATTGCACATACAATTTCAATAGAGGGGCAGAAAATTCTCAGACTAAATCTAAAATATCCTAAACTGTGTTTCGAAGATGAACAGAGGTCTTGGAACGACATGAAGAGTAAGTCATTAATGAAATAATTTTCATTTTGGGTTGAACTAACCCTTTAAGACCATTTTTGAGACATTTACAAAAATGATATACATATCTTGAGTGATTTACCCATTAATTGACAGTGGTGGTTAACCTGCAACACGGCCTTTAAGGTACAAAAAAAATCGTACTTAGTGTTGCTTTAAGTACAATAAAGATCTCATATATCATGCACTCCCAAATAATGTCAAGTTTGTGCTGTTTGTTTCGCTGTGTCTTTTGTTTTTTCTCTGTATAGAGAACAGTAAAGGCAAGTCACGAAGGCCACATCCCTTGCATTCACCCTGCTCATAAGGGGATGCTGTGTGACAATAATTCATCACAGGACTGCGGGAAAAGCTGATGATGAGAGTCAGACATTCAATTTGTTACAGCTGTACAAAAAGAGAGAAAGACCATTTTTCAGGACACCAATCACTCCAGAGTCTCTAGAAGTCCATATAAATGCACTGCAGAGCACAGGCATGTGAATGTTTTCACTGGGTTTTATTTTTAATGATACAGAGCAGATGTTTGCATGTGAGTGTGTTCATTTTAGAGAGGAAGAAAAAAAGAAAAAAACTTCACAGAGAGATGTAAAGCTGTCCATCAGAGAGTGACCATTGGCCAAATTATTGGCAACTACATTGCAGTAACAGATGAGTAAAGCATGCTTTTTATTGGCTCTGAGGACTCATGGAATGTTAAATACCATTAAATATCAAGGCGTGTTTGAGCATCTTTATGGATGTGCATGTCCAAACCACTGCTCATTAGGTCATGCCACCCAGAATGTCAATCACTTTATTAGCTTCAATGCTAAAAATTATTGTCCGTTTAGCTCCACACACCAAACTTGCTCACCAAGAGCCAAGACAGATGTCTCTGCACACCCTGCTCTGACATTAGAAAACAGTCTCAGGGTGACAGAGACAAAAGCATATTTGCTCAAATGAAAAGTGGCGCCACATTAGCCTTACACAAGTTTTGTTTTATTAAACAAAGCATGAAATCCTCCAAAAATCAGCACTATCAAATGACAAATGGAAAACAAACGCCTTGGCAGGGCTCAAAGGAGCAAACCTGCTCGAAGACACCAGTTTTGCATCTGTGTGAGTGAATGTTTCTTTCTTTCTTTTTTTTTTTTTTTTTACATTGCAAGCCACTGCAGAAGATCTTTAGTCAAGTAGCCTATACACACCAGTGTTGGAGAAGCTACTTTGAAACTTTTGCTTTCCAAGCAACATGTTAATCAATTTTTAAAGTAATGCTGTGATGATTTACGTAATTTACTCAAAAACCCTTTGTTTGTGTTTTTCGCTTAAAACTATCTGAGTTTTAAAAAATAGTTGCTAAAAATAGAGCTAGATATTATGTTTACTCTCTAACACTTTTAATGGTGCAATAATAATTTTTTATCCTTAATGTCATTAATGATTTATGAGAATTTTTAAAGAAGGCAGGAACTGGGATGACAAGAAAAATAAGAAAGCGGTAGAAAGAAAGGAGGAGAGTAAGAATAATATGCCACGTAGAACGGGGGACCTCCTGAGGCATCCTATAAGATAGCAAATCTGCTTGAGCTTATTAGCGCTCTGCTTTGCCAATGAAGATTCAGTAGTAACGTGGCAGTTATTATTACTGTAACCAGAGCAGATACAAATCTCTGCCATTCATATGTCCAAATTTGCATAGTGACAGCCTTAAAGGGATCTTATGCTCAAAACTCACTCCTTAATGTGGCAGAATACGCCGGCAATATCGGACAATCTGACAATTTTGTCTGTTACAAACAGGTTCCTTTAGACCTGTTTCCTGTTAAAAGTTGAAGTCTCCACTACAGAGATTGAAGCTAGCAAGCTCCTTAACGAGGAGAATATCAGTTTTCCTGGCTCTTAAGATCTGCCACTCTTATGTTTCACTTTCAAAGCTTAGCTCATTCGCCAACTTCCCACAACTTCTCTCCCTCGTTCCATCTCACTCCTACAGTTCTGCTTCTTAGGGAGAGCTGATAGAAACATAAAAACTAAAGCACAAAGACACGCACACGCATACCACACTGATCTACAAAGCTCTTTATCCTCTGATGAGCTGTTTATGGTCAGGGATGTCTGAATGAAAAGATTTTTAGGAATTCTTCTTAGACTGCACTGAGATACAACGGCTCCTCCTGGATAATGAGACAGACAGACATCAGCTTTGAAAGTAGTTTCAAATTTTAGTAAACAATAGTATTTTGTACAAATAGCTAAGTTTTATTTGTCTAATAATATACATTTGTCATTGATGACAAAGTATGCAATTTGTAGTATTTGGAATAAGCCAAATAGCTCTCAGATTTATTCAGCGCATTATTTTAAGTTTAATGATGATTTCCTTTTACAATTATGGATTATATATTTCTCATAATCTTGACTGTATTATCTCACAACTTCTCATAAAGTGCAACTTCATTTCTGAAAACTGCAACCGTATTTCTCATAGCAACATTTGTTTCTCATTATTTTGACTATATCTCAGTTTCTCACACTTCATATTTCTATTGTACTTTTTATTTATTTATTTATTTACTTTATCTCACAGTTACAGTTTTAACTCTGAGGAATGGACAGAAATGGGCTTCCAAATGTGGTTGAGTAAATAATGACAGAACTTTTAGTTTGAACTGAACAAATCTCTTTAAGAATAGCACAGATTTTAATGATTCCAAAGATGTTTGAATCATTCAATAATTTCTTGACCTGCATATGTTCATTGGCAGGAATGATATAGCAGTTCCTGTTTGTGTGTGTTGTGCGTGTGAGATTACAGATGGTTATGCCTCGTGCATTTGCTGATACACACTAACTCTCAGTGTGACCGACACACCAGATGAACTGCTTGATGAGTGAAAGGCGAGGAGATTTCAGCTGCAGCCACGGCCCGGTGAGTACTACTGATTTCATATGATGTCCAGAACTGGAGTCCATGCCCATGGTGCAGAGGGAGGGCTATTATTCATTGATGTGGTATTTATGAGAAGAAGGAAAAGGTCTTTGATAGAGAAACTCTTCTCCGCTCCTCTCTACCACACTCGTTTTCCTGGAACCCTACACTCCTTTGCTCCCACCCAATTTCTGCATATCTCTTTGTCCAGCCTTTTCCCATTCACTACATATTGTGTGGAATGTGATAGAGAGATTGGGTAATAATAGGTGTGCATATATTTAAGAAAAAGATCAACTGACTTACTGATCTGTGCACGGGCCAGAATTGTTAATTCTGGTGCCAATGATGATGAGAGTCTGATGATGTAGCTCAGGACTGCTGGTAATCTTCTGGCTTTCCTATCAGAACAAAAACAGGAAAAACGCAAGGGCTCATAATAAATGCACATTTATTTGATACTTTTAGTGCATGAGAGATTCAAATAGAAATTGCGAAAGAGGAGCAGAGATAAGAAGTAAATTTGCACACTGAGCTAAAATTTCAAATGCCATTTTTATGCACATGAATGGCACTGCAGGATTTGACTGGCATATTATTTATGACCACTTTAAAATGCTAGGTTGCTTATAATGCAACAACAAAAAAAATACTGTTTCAAAGAAAAAGTTCTAAATATGCGTTATTTACTGTATATATTTTCATTATGTCCTATAGACTATAAGACTATAGGACAATATTTTAGCTATATAAATGTTGTTGCTGTTATTGAAATAAATATTATTCTGATTCGAAATATATCAGCAGTGACTTACAGCATGGCTTTGTAGGGTTCTCGAAACAGCTACACATGAGACAGTAATAGCCTGATCTCTTATGGATGAGTACAGCATAATGGAGCTACATTTTTAATAGAATTCACCCTAAGACAGTTTACAAAATAATATATTATGGATGAAGACAAAGATATACTCAATAAAAATAGCCTGTTTACAGTCAGCTCTGCTTTCCCACAAAGTTTATTCTAGACCAGGCTTCAGAGGTGATAACTTCATCGCTCTCTGTGTCTCATCATCCGTGTCCAACTGAATGCTTTATGGTAAACTTCATAAACCCATCACCCTGGACAGTAAAATCATACTGCGCCTTTTATCTGTTTTAAGCCCTCTAAATAAAGAAAATGAATGCGGCAACTGTGGCTCAGCTCCACATCTGTGTGGCAGATTGGGCAGAGCAAAAAGGTGCTGTGAAGTAGATGGACAAGCAGTCTGTCCAGCATGTGTGCACTGCCGGCTTTGTGATCAAATTACAATTGCTTTGCCAAACAATAAAAGGCATATTGAACTCGATAATTTTCCTTCCCATCTATGATAGTTTTTTTCTTGAGATTTATGTCTAACAGAAAGACTGATGCCAAGTGTAATTTCTGAGCTCATAGCTCCACCAAAATAAATGGCCTTGCATCTCTCGCTGTCGTCTTCTGAACATCATCGATGTATTGTGCGCTAACCTGCCTTTGGTTTGCTGCATTCATGCCATGTAATTACCATAGTCTCAAGATGCCAACCAACATGTGACATTACATTCGGAGGCATTCACAACCTTGGACTGGGAATTATGCGACTCTATGACACCACTATCAACGCTTAAATTAATTGCAGCAGTCAGGTGGTACAGCAGTCATGCAGTAGACAATAGGCTTGGGCTACTTCATGTAGCTCTGCTCAGATCGATTCGCAGCTGACTTGAAGCAGTGCTTGCCGGTGAGATATTTTGTCCGATTTGAGACAGCACCGATCGCACATCACTGTGACTTATGGCATCAAAGAACCGTGGGTTCGATTCGATAGCAGACCATTGACTTTTCAAGAGCGGCTGCGCAAGCTCTGGTGGCGACACAGCTGTTCCGTGATTGGCCACATGACAACGATCACATGTTTCGGGTTTATTCTAACACCTTCAGTTCCAATGCTCACAAATCTTTATTTGTGAGTAAAAGCAATTTTCATGATGTTGTCAGGATGTTGTGTCATGTTTATCAAAATAAAATTGATAAAAAATTAAGACCTCACCTCATTGGGATTTAAAAAGTTTATTATTCTAACCACTGGCATAGTCACGGGTTTGCCAGGGTGTGCCGGTGCCACCCACAGTGGCAGCTGGCACACTAATGGATGCAGAATCATTTTTTAGAGTCATCAGTGACATATTTAACTCCAAATGTATTACTTTACTAGTGCTCATGTGTATTTAAATGTCTGAAACCTAAAATAAACATTATGTGGTTGAAAACAATGCATATTAGTTGTGGATATATATGACAAGTGCTGAGCGAGAAACCCCAACCGTGAAAGCAGTTTGAATCGTGCTTTAGGAAATAGAGCCTACAATTTGCAAAAGCTCACCAAAATTGGACAGTTGAAGACTGAAAAAATGTTGCCTGGTCTGATGAGTCTCGATTTATGTTGAGACATTCAGATGGTAGAGTCAGAATTTTGTGTGAACAGAATGTGAACATGGATACATCATGCAGTGTTACCACTGTGCAGGCTGGTAGTGGTGGTGTAATGGTGTGGGGGATGTTTTCTTGGCACTCTTGGAAACTCAGCGCCAATTGGGGATCGTTTAAATGCCACGGCCTACCTGAGTATTGTTTCTGACCATGTCCATCCCTTTATGGCCACCATATACCCATCCACTGATGGCTACTTCCAGCAGAAAAATGTACCATGTCACAAAGCTTGAATTATTTCAGATTAGTTTCTTGAACATGACAATGAGTTCACTGTACTAAACAGGCCCCTACAGTTACCAGAACTCAACCCAACAGAGCATTTTTGGGATTTGGTGGAACGGGAGCTTTGTGCCCTGGATGTCCATCCCACAAATCTCCATCAAATGCAAGATTTTATTCTTGCAGTTGATGGAGATCCAACATTTAGAATGTTTTCAGCACCTTGTTGAATCAATGCCATGTAGAATTAAGGCAGTTCTGAAGGTGAAAAGTTTTCAAACACAAAATTATTATGGTGTTCCTAATAATCCTTTAGGTGATTGTATGTTGTAACCCCCCAGATGCCTTTACATATCTTATGTCATTTGACATTAACAAAATCATTTCCCCAGCCTACCTTATGGCTCTACAAATGGATGCCAAATGAGCAGGTTGGGAGCAGCTCACACCTTGGGAGCTCCAGGGGAGGTGGCTTAACCCCGGCGAGGTCCTGGCCAGGCATTTCAGGGTGAAGGAAAGGAGACCTGGCAGTCCCACTTCCTCTTGGCCCGCAAGAGGTCCTAATTGGCGCCACTTTTCTCATTCAGAATATACTGCTCTTCTCCATTATCAGTACAGGTATCCGAATGAAATATTCAAAACAAAAATACACTTTTTTTTGCATTTTTATATGCTCCATCCTCTCAATTATCTATTTGTGGATAAATGGGTATAATGTCCTAGACACACAGTTTTAAAAATCTGTGCTACAACTCTCACTACTCACATCTGATAGGTAAGTTGAGGACAGAGAATGAAATATCAATACCAGATGATGAGAAAGAGGGAGGGAAATACAAAGTCTGTCATATGCTTCCTTCTCTCTTGTTCTGTGCTATACCCCTCCCCCTCCCTCTCAAACGAAGATGTTTGTTTTAATGATGACAGGAGCAGGTGTTTGTCTACTATCATCCATCATTTTCTTATCTCTCTTCAGCAGGATCTCAGAATCCTCTCTGGTTTTCCCATCACCTGGTCCTAATTGGCTTAGATATACAATATGTAGGAACTTACTGGACAGATGTCTGTGAAAAATAAGCATGCAATTGCAATGATAAGGAAATACTGCCTTAATTACTGACCAAAGCACTAAAAATGCACAGCAAATGAAGAAATTTTACTTAACAGATAGTGATAAAGTCACAGACAGTCCTAAGGAGCTAAAGGACATCGGTATATAGGCATCCTTTTCTATTGAGACAAATTCAAAATGTTGTGTATTTGTAATCTGATAAAAAACTGTTTTTGAAAGGCTTCTCTTATGGTCACCAAGACTATTTACTTGATTTAAAATACAGTAAAACTGTAAAATTGTGCAATACTAGTACCATATAAAATAAGCGTTTATATTCCATCACCTATTTTTAAAATGTAATCTATTCTATTAATAATCGATTCTAGTAATCTATTATGGCAAAACTGAATTTTCAGCATCATTACTCCTGTGTCAATGTCACTGCATGGTCCCTCAGATCACTAATGTGCTGATTTGCTAATGTGCTGATTCACGATTATTATTATAATTTTTTTTAAACATATATAGGTGTGTGTGTGTGTGTGTGTGTGTGTGTGTGTGTGTGTGTTTTGTTAACCTCATAAAGAAACAGAAGGAATGATCCCAAATACAAAGTATTGTGTTCCAAGTGTAGACTATTTTAGAGCCAAATTTGAAAGTTATAATTTGAGAAGAGTTTTAGAGAGGACATTTGTTCACCTCTGTCTCTGTTGTGTGACCACTCATTACTCTTGACTTCATAATGAGTACATTAAATTTATCTGCACAGAGGGTGAACTAGATAAAAACAGAGGTCAAGGGATGGAAAATCTGTTATTTTGTGACACTGAAAGGAGACAAGGATTTCAGGAGGGAATCTAAATGGAAAAAGCAGTCTGAACAGTAGATAAAGTGAGCTCACTGTAAACTCACTTTCAAGGCTGCTGTCAGTCTGTGGTCCAGACCACTTCACCAGCCCTTACTTTGAACACATGGCCTACTGCTTCATCTGGACAAGACTGGAAGTGAAAGGAAGAGTCTGCATTCGTCGAAAAATAAGCATTTTGACAGAGCTGGACCAGAACCTCATGTTTGTGCCTCAAGCAATGTATGATTCTCTGTCCAAGACTGCACTTTGATGGAGTAGCGTCTCTTTACTCTTCGTCCCCCTCCCCCATCAAACTAGATTTTTCAAATATGATAAATACCGTAGGCAGATCCCACCCCTTACTGCGCTCTCTTAGGAAAAAGACTCACCCCCAAAAAGTCTGGATTCAATATTTGAAAAATGGAGAGCTTGTGAAAAAGGGGGCGAAACACTCTTGTCTTGTAAATCCATTATTGTTCAGGTTATACTACAAATCCTGCTTTAATGTACGTGTTTGTTTAGGATATCTCTCAATCCACCACTACATAATCCCATTCACGGACTAAGTTTAGCAGCACAAATAAATATGGTAATGTATCCCCCTTCTATATCGGTAGAGGCAGTTACGGCACCAAGGCCCAATCTTTTCCAGATGGCACGTGTAGATCACATTATTTACATGCTGAGTATTCGGTTTCCACGGCAATGCTGGCCACTCTCTCGCGCGAGACTCTACAGTGCGTGGCCTATTTTATGCCTTGCGGGTCCTGATTGCTCAGGAATGAAGATCGTTTTCATTAAGATGCTGATGCACAAATGTAGTGCCCCATAAATGCACCTTCTCTGCGTGCTGTCTTTGCATTTCCTATGATATCTGATACCCTCATTCAGTGCACATTACAGGCTAATCAAGTCTACCATTTCCATTAGCACAGTGCGCTGTCGGCTCATTCACCCTTGCAATGCGGTCTAGATGAGCTTCATTATGTGCCCCGTCCCTAGTGCTCTTACGGCTAATTAACTTAGAGCAAGATCCTCTGTGTTTGTTCTGTATTGAATGACAGATTGCAGTCTCTCTCCACTAGATGGTGACCTATGATCACGCAACTGACCCACGACCTCCGAGCTGTGAGGAAGAGTTTGTGCACTACAATTGGTTGTAAGGTGGTTAAGAATTTCAAATGCAAAAACACTGATATGAGCTGTGAATTAAAGTTCATAATGTAGGCTGTTAGGCTTTAAGCAGTGCTCACAAATCTGTGATCTCTGCTTAAGAACATTTACAAAACCCACATAGGCCATAGGCCTATCTATATCTTAGCTAGGCTATATCTTCTTGAAGAACATTAAACAGACCTCTGCAGCTTAACTTGCATGAACATTCATAGACTCTGTGGATTTGGTAATTGTGATTTTTTTTCTTTACTAGAACAACTAGTTGAAAAGGCTATAGTTCCTTTTTCATTTAAAATATTAATTTGTTTTGATTAATTAGACTATTTTTTATTAATAAAAATAATGTTTTAGTCTCTATTTAATTTAAAATTTCAATTACCTCAGTTTCACATGTGTCAAGTATAAATCTGTACACTGTGCCATTTTTTTTAAATAGGCCTACACTAGTTTTAGAAGTGTTAGAAGAACAGTCCCCATCTGGTTATTTACATGTTTTAAATGATATATGATGTGATCATATTTATGTTATCTATTATTGTATACAAATCACATTTTATTTTAAAAACATTTTGACCAGTAAATCCTTTATATTTTTCCACAGGATGGTGCATGTATGCTGTTGTTACCACGTATGTTGTCTCAACTGATCTGAATGTTCCAAGACATTTTTTTTTTAATTTATATTACCTTGCCTATTACTACTCAGCATGCTTCCTAATGTTGGGAAGTATTAGTGTCCAAGAAAGAAAGTACAAATGTGCCAGATATTTTGACACTTTGAACATTTGTTCCCAAGACCAGTAGCTCACGCCTTTTATTTTGTAACACTCACACCTATTAAACCTTCATGTAAAATGCAGGACAAGTTGCAAGAAATGTTTAAAAGTTGAATACACATGGTGATTTCATTAATGGGAAAATTATACTTATTCAGATTGGCACGGAAATGTTGGCCTCATGTTTTCAGTTAATGGTCTGAGCTCTCATAACCAGCAGCAGGATCTGGGCAAGCTCACATGATCTTTAAACAAAATTAAAAACCAGCTGTAAAAATGTGCAGGTAATACAAAATAGTTGTTTGGAAATGTAAATTCAGTTTTTATGCTTTAAGATTTACATTTTGCAGCAAAGAAAGCTTGTTGACTAGCACACTGCAAGTCTTTCTCAGGTATGAATGGGATAATGTCTCTCAAAAATATTACTATTAATCCTGTTTACGGAAACTTTATTTTATGTATTAGGCACACCAAAGAAATGCATGTATGTTTATATTGATATATTTATGTGAATAGTTGATACCCCGTCAAAAAAACAAAACAAAATATCTTGTATAGTACTTCTTTCAAATATAATTTTATCATCATTATAGTGAAATCTATGTAAAAAGGAACACATATAGAAGCTACTAGAAAGTGATTGGTGCTGTTATATTTGTCACTGCTTGTAATGACAATCTACTGATCCAACTGAGATGTTTATGGGTTCTATTAAATTAGTGTTAATCTTTAGACAGACGTCTTTAGGATATGAAAAATTCCAGCTGTGGTTGGTATATGCCTGGCTTTCTCCCCACTAAATTGTTCAGGAAAACAGCTGTAAACCAGCCAGCAGATCCTGCTTTTTCTCAGAGCCACATATTGTACATTTTAATTATGTTTCTAATTACATGCAAACACTCAAAGAGGTTTTTGTCGTCGCCTTGTGTGTCAACCAACTAATTTTCTTGTGAGTCAAGAGTTATGAACCTAAAGAATACAATGGCGCTTCTATTTTGGGCTTAGTGATTTTGCATCGCTTGCAGTCATGGCATTTCCTGCACATTTTGAATTATGACAGTACAGTCACAAATTATAATGTGGGCAATGTCTTAGCCAATGTAGCCTAGCCAATGAACACTTGTCACCATAAGGTGGACGACAGGTTGGCAGTTAGTGTGTATCTGTTTCCTTGATTCATGGGCTGTACAATGTACATCCTCCTTAAACTGAGACATACTGTACCATTTAACTATCTCTGTACCTTCTATATGATGCCAAGGTCTCTCCCCACTTAACAACAACTGCAGCTTTGTGTTTCCTGTGAAGAATGTAAAGAGATTACTTTTGAAATATGATGCAAATAGAAATTACAGAGTTTGCTGCAGAGAGGTCCAGGCCTGTGACTTCACAGTAAATTAATACACTTTACATACTCTGAAGAGGAGTGAGCTGGGTCTAAAAAGGGTGCGCACACACACTGACGCATGCTTTATAACATACTGCTTAGAGCAGTGTGTTTGTGTGTAAGAGAAAGTAGATTCAGAAGAGGTGGCACTTTGTAATGTTGCACTGTGATGAAACCAGGCTATCTGGATATAACCAGTCTCCTCCCAATGTTACAGCCTCCTTTCCTTTGTCTGTCTTTCTCTTATTCCGCAGTAACACCTATAAAGACAGCTGTTGCTCCTTTCCTTTTAAAGTCGGCATGAAATGGAATCTTCAGGCCTTTTCTTCCCTATTGTGAAGTACATCTGAGTGAAACAGCTTCTCGAACAAGAAATAACGTAGGACGGGACTAGATTTTGTCCACTGGGAATTGATTGGATCAATGGATGTTGTAGATGCTATTGCTGTGATGTCATGTGAGTGGCCCTCACACCGGTAAACACATCATCAGAGAAGAGATTTCATTGCAAAAAGGAGGGGAAATTATTTTGATTTAAGGTTATAATTAGGGCACATTACTAAAAAAAAAAAAAAACAAACAAAAAAACAATGATGTGTTAAATGACAATAAATAAATCAATATTCCGTTGAAAACAAGAAATAAGGGATTTTGAGCAGCTATGCAACATACATGAGAAAGTGATATATGTAATGTACAATAACAATACAACAAGCATGAAACTGCTGTGATAGTGAATATTCTGAAGTTCAAACTAGCATGATTGTATGATGTATGTATGTATGTATGTATGTATTTGACTTCATGACTGTACATATACTGTAGCTAGCTATAATTGGATTCCTTACAAAAGAAGGAAACCCAACTTTTGCTGGATTTTGATGTGTAACTGGGCAGTGGTAGTCTATCAGTCATCAGTTTGGTATGCGTGAAGTGTGATGGGGCTATTAGCAATGCCTAATGTAATGATGCCTTAACCAATAAATGATTTAATCATCAAAGAGCTGCATGCACGGCCAAAATAAACTAAATCTCGCTGCTCTATCCAGAATCTGCCAACAGCATGCTGCTGAGTCAGAAAGTGAAAGAACTAGTTGACCCATCAAAGAAAGAAAGAAAGAAAGAAAGAAAGAAAGAAAGAAAGAAAGAAAGAAAGAAAGAAAGAAAGAAAGAAAGAAA